>JAUMJK010000131.1:1017500-1253631 GCA_033558105.1 Coccyzus lansbergi
GGATCCTGTCCTGCCAGGTGGATCCCTCTGCAGGCTGGAAGGTCAACCCATCAGGAGGCGAATCGGAAGGACAGGGAGCAAATGGGAGGAGAAGGGGAGCAAGAGGCAGTTGTTTGTAGGGTAGAGCAGAGCTGGGAGCTGCCACCATCCCCAGGGAAGGAGGAGAGGAGGCCACAGCGCGAAGAAGGCAGCGAGGATCACACCAAGGCTCCTCTCTTGCATTAAGTACAGCTGGGAAGGCCAAGTCAGCACACTCGGTCCCATAAATCATCTGACGTTTTGACTGTGTGAGTGTGATAAAGCAGCTCAGAACAAGAGCTCTGCCGTTGAATCACGACGCCCGCGAAGGGGCCGGCTGAACCGTCCGCCCTCCAGCGTCCTCCGAGAGCCCACACTGCAAATCCCAAGAGGATGGGGGACAGTGTCTTGCTGTCACCACCTCCTGATTAAATGGCTCTTTTAGGGCAAGAAAAGAAACCCCAAATTGCACCTAAAACAATGCCGGTTGGGTCAGATTTGCCTTTTCTCCTCAATTTCCCCCTCTCCACAGGATGGTTCAGCAGTGTGGTGGAGGGGAAAGTGCCAGCAGAGGCCTAGGCAGGCATGGGGGCTGCCTTTTCCTAGCCCCAACCTCAAGGTCTGGGCAGCCCCTGGAGTTTCAACGTTAAATAGAATCATAGAATCACCAGGTTGGAAGAGACCCACCGGCTCATCGAGTCCAACCATTCCCACCAATCTCTAACCCATGCCCCTCAAATAAACTTCACACAGGCAGTGACGAGACCCACAGGGTGGGAATGACTTCATTCTCCCAGCCTGGACAAGTGCCTGCATCTACCCATGGGGCCAATCCTGCTTCCCAGGGGCAGGGGAGGGACCACAGGAGCTTGTGGGTGCTCAGCACCCAAGGGACCTCACCCCAGGTGGCCCTGAAGCGCCATGGCTGGGTCTGCAGGTGAAGCTTTTGGGCCATTTCCCCACCAGATCTTCCTTTTCCTCCCTCTTTCCCTCTTTCTCTCTTTTTTTTCTTTTCCTCCGAGGGAGAATTTCACAGAGACTGATGGGTTTATTTTACATGAATCACTGATGATCTAACAAATTAATTACCTGCTCGCTCCTCGCCTCCCGCGTGAGAGGTCAGGGAGGCTGGGGGGGGGGGGGGGGGCCGGTGCTCGCTGCTCCGCGCTCGGTGGCATCGCAGCTCCTGCTTTAAAGAGCAGAGACAAATGTCAGAATTGCCAGTTTAGGTTAAAATCCGATTTAAATGTCTCTTACCAAACACAGAGGCACACAAACTCGATAAGTCATCTTTAATGGCTCAGAACAAAGCCTAGAAAAATAGTGTCCCGGCACACCGGAGTTTTATAACCTTTGATATATGGCTTTCATTATTAGCAATAATTTCTCTAAGTGCATCCGGATTCGCAGCAACACATATTGAATAATAATTCTCCTCGGGTTGATTTGCTCCCCCGCAGCCCCTTCCCCGGGCAGCTCTACCCCAGCCCCTCAGCCTCCCCGTTGCCTGTTACCAAACCAGGGGGTTGCCATCTCTTTATTCCTCTGCGACTGGATTTTTGGCCAACACCCACTTCTCCCTCCCCTGCTCCTTTGTCCTCATATTAAACTCTAATTACGCAGACACCTCTCTTCCCCCCAACTCATCAACGAGCTCCAATCATCCCCCCCCCCCCCCCCCATCTACGCGCACACGGAAAGAAGAGGAACAATAAAAAGGCGTTCGCTAACCTCCGCCTTTTTTCACAGTCAGGCTTCAAGTTCACATGTGAATTTATGCCAGTTTTGACATTAGCAGGAAAAATTAACAGTTCTCACACACAGGGGGAAAAAAAAAAATAAAAAGAGAAACTTGCACAAAAGAGGTTTTGTGTTTCAAGCAGAATAAATTATAGTGTGATGTTATTAAAACACTTAGTTGTTAAGTTGCCAAGAAAATCCAGTATATTCACACGGACTCGAGGACCTGTCTCCATGCAAAGTAATTAAATTAGATTTATGGGCTGCATTACATCAGTGTTTGATAGTTCATTTTTCCTTTCTTCATATTTTGTCCTGCTTTATTAGAGCATGTGACAGATGGTAAAAATAGTGTGAAGTTTCTTGGCCCTGTGCTAAATCCCCCTTCGGTTGTAGATCTCTCTGCTGTCAGTTCTCCCCAGCGATGATAAATTAACCTCTCCTCTTCTATCCCAAGTGTGGCAGTAAAGCACTCTTTGACACAGCACTATCACTTTATCTTAATCTGCGCCGATCCAGGGGCGGGGAAGGAAGCAAAGGGAGATGATGCAATCGCTACCAGGGTGTATGGAAAGGAGAAGATTTATTGAGTCAAAAAAAAAAGGAAAAAAAAAAAAAGGCAGGGAGAGTGCTGATTTAGGGAATCGGCTCGGAAGCGTGTATGTATGTATATAAACACACACGTACGTGTTCACCCGTTGGCAGCTCCCCCTCTCGCAGCAGCTTGGAGGGAGAAGGAGCTGTTTGTTGGGTTCCCGGGTGCCTTCACCAGCCGTCGCTCCACCTTTCGGGGGCTGGAGGTGTCCAAGCAAAGGTTGGATGGGGCTTGGAGCAGCCCAATCCATGGCAGGTGATGGAACAGGATGGGCTTGGAGGTCCCTTCCAACCCAAGCTGTTCCATGATGGATTCTGCAGCCAGAGGGTCATAGAATCATAGAGTCATAGAACAACCAGGTTGGAAGGGACCCATCGGATCTTCTAGTCCAACCATTCCTATGTAACACTAAACCAAGTCCCTCAAGACCTCATCCACCCGTCCCTTAAACACCTCCAGGGAAGGGGAATCAACCACCTCCCTGCGCAGCCTATTCCAATGCCCAATGACCCTTTCTGGGAAAAACCTCCTCCTAATCTCCAGCCTAAATCTCCCCTGGTGGAGCTTGAGGCCATTCCCTCTTGTCCTGTCCCCTGTCCCTTGGGAGAAGAGCCCAGCTCCCTCCTCTCCACAACCTCCTTTCAGGTAGTTGTAGAGAGCAATGAGGTCTCCTCTCAGCCTCCTCTTCTCTAGGCTAAACAACCCCAGCTCTCTCAGCCGCTCCTCATAGGGCCTGTTCTCCAGCCCCTTCACCAGCCTTGTGGCTCTTCTCTGGACTTGCTCCAGAGCCTCAACATCCTTCTTGTGCTGAGGGGCCCAGAACTGGACACAGTATTCAAGGTCCTCTCCATCCAGTTCTTTTGCAGCCCTGGGGTCCTGCAGCTCTGGACCAAGTTGTCCCCCCTGCGTCCCCTCCTTGCGGCTGGCACGGGCTCTGGCTGGTTCCTGCTCCCCAGGAGGGAGCTTTGCAGAGCGACCTGCAGGAGGGCCCTGTGGGCTTTTAGAGCACTGGGATAGTAATTAAGTCAGAAGAGCACTCGGGTTTCCTTCTGGTGAGGCAGAGCAGGAGCCACAAGTGTTTTCAGTCAATCTGGTGGGCAGGGCAGGGCAGGGCAGGGCTGATGAGTGAGGCTGAAAATAGGGAACAGGAGGTGCAGAAGGAGATATAAAGACAGTAATAGGCCTTGGCTCAAAGTACTGAGATGCGTGGAGTCAGCCTTCCTCGCCTCCTGGGCCGCCCTGACCCGCCGGTGCCCAGCTCAGCAGACGCCGCGTCCTGCCTGCTATTTTGGGAGGTGGAGACCTCAGCTTTCTCCCAAAGTAAGGATGTCCTAATACAGGCAAGATCTGGGGGACTGAGCACATGTGGGTAACTCCTTGCTTGCTGGGGATTAAGGCTGCCTCTCCAAGCCTCTTGGCACATTGTCTGTGAGCAGACACCTTAGCGATGCCCAGTAATAGCACAAAAATGGAACTCGGGCACCTGTCGGCCAGGGGAACCGCAGACACGGGCTGGGCTGGGCCTGGGACATAGGCTCCCTGGTCCTGGATGGGATCACCCAGTGGGATGGTTTTACACCGGGTGCTTTGTTGAACATTTGCTGTGAAGCCAGGTCAGTTTGATTTCCTCTCTGATCCAGAGGCTGCCCAGGGAGGGGCTTGAGTCACCTTCCCTGGAGGGGTTTAAGGGGCAGGTGAAAAAGGTGCTGAGTGACATAGTTTTGTGTTTGATGGGAATGGTTGGACTCGATGATCCGGTGGGTCTTTTCCAACCTTGTGATTCTATGATTCTATATCCCTTGCTCCCTCCAGTGCAAATCCAGCCCCTGCTGTACAGGAGCCATTTACTGTGCGTTTTCCCTTTTTCTTCAGCCACGTTGCAGCTCAGAGGAATTGATTGGAGTGTCCAGTCACCCGCACTGTAGCTAAAGACCACAGCGCATCCTCCGCAGGCGAGACTGTCACTGCCAGAGCAGCCTCTCACAGCCCTGAGGAGGAGAGGTGAGCAGCAGAGCGCGGTCTGCAGGCAGCACGGAGCAGGGATGGGGCTGTGTTCTGGCCAGAGGTGGGAGAGCAGAGCAGGGCCCACGTGCAAACAGCTCCCAGGCCACCCCTCCTGTCACTCTGGGCACCCCTGAGAGCACCAGTCCCATGAAGGGGCTGCAGTCCAAGCTGCCGAGGGGGGCAGCCGCTCCAGGTCCTTGCGGTCTCTTAGAGCAAGGCCTTGCGGGCCAGCTATAGAATTTTTAATTCATCAATCAATAAGCAGATAATACTAATGATGGTGTCGATGCAAATGAAACCCCTTAAGAAAACCTGTTTTGCAGTGGGCATGGGAGTTTACAGCTTGCTGGGAAATGGGGGAAACGCAGAACCAGCTTGGGCCTTCACTTGAAATGTACCCCAAGCCTTGAGCCTCCTCCAGACCTGGCTGTGAACACCCTCCATGGTCTATCAGGATCCAAGGCTGGGTCATCATAGAATAATGGAATGGTTTGGGTGGAAAGGGACCTCTAACCCCATCCAGTGCCACCCCTGCCATGGACAGGGACACCTCCCGCTGGATCAGGGGCTCCAAGCCCCATCCAGCCTGCCCTTGAACCCCTCCAGGGATGGGGCAGCCACCCCTGCTCTGGGCAACCTGGGCCAGGGCCTCCCCACCTTCGCAGCAAAACATTTCTTCCTAAGATGTCATCTCAATCTTCCCCTCTTTCAGCTCAAAACTGTTCCCCCTTGTCCTATCCCTGCATTCCTTGATCAAGAGCCCCTCCCCAGCTTTCCTGGAGCCCCTTTCAGCACTGAAGCTGCTCTTAGGTCTCCCTGGAGCCTTCTCTTCTCCAGGCTGAACAGCCCCAACTCTCTCAGCCTGTCCTTGTATAGGAGGTACTCCAGCCCTTGGATCATCTTTGTGACCTTTCACTTCTTTTCACATACAAGCTGAAGCCTCTGCAGTGATTCTAGACCAGCCCCAAACTGGTTTGTGCTTAAAAGGAAGGCACCGATCACTTTGCTGTTGTCATCAGCACAAATGTATTAAAATAACAGCTGGACCCGCGGCTCACGTCAGGCTCTGGACTAATAAGGAGCAGAGGGGCTCTCCCAGAGAGTTTCTGTGGTGAATGGACACCAGGGGTGATGACAGTGGGATTAACCCTGTCCCCACCATCCACCTGCTGGCAGGGCAGCCCAACCTGCCTCCTGCTGCGTGGGCTCCCAGCCAGGGGAGGTCTGAACCGAAAGCACAACTCCCCTGAAACCAAACCCTCAGCTGTGCCAGCAGCTTCAACCGGGAAAGACTCAGGGATGGGGTGACAGGGATGGGTGGCATTGAGCTGCTGCAGAGGTCACAGTGACTGTGGCATTGTGCTGCGTCTCAGGGGTCACAGCAGTGGTGGCATCATGTTGCGTCTTGGGGGTCATAGTGAGGGTGGTGTCGTGCTGCGTCTCAGGGGTCACAGCAATGGTGGCATCACCATAGGATATTGAGGCTCTGGAGCAAGTCCAGAGAAGAGCCACGAGGCTGGTGAAGGGGCTGGAGAACAGGCCCTATGAGGAGCGGCTGAGAGAGCTGGGGGTGTTTATCCTGGAGAAGAGGAGGCTGAGAGGAGACCTCATTGCTCTCTACAACTACCTGAAAGGAGGTTGTGGAGAGGAGGGAGCTGGGCTCTTCTCCCAAGGGACAGGGGACAGGACGAGAGGGAATGACCTCAAGCTCCACCAGGGGAGATTTAGGCTGGAGATTAGGAGGAAGTTCTTCACACAGAGGGTCATTGGGCATTGGAATAGGCTGCCCAGGGAGGTGGTTGATTCCCCTTCCCTGGAGGTGTTTAAGGGACGGGTGGATGAGGTCCTGAGGGACATGGTTTAGTGTTTGATAGGAATGGTTGGACTAGAAGATCCGTTGGGTCCTTTCCAACCTGGTTGTTCTGTGATTCTGTGATCACGCTGGACAATTCGGAGCAGAGACACAAACACCTCCTGGCCTGGGAGTGGCTGAAGCAATTTTGGGGTACCCTGTATTCCCCTTGGTGCCACCAAGCGTGTGGCGCCTCTGCCCCCCCACCCCTGCGCCACTGGCGTCTGCAGGTCCGAGCGTGTTAAGTAGCCAATCTCGCTGCATTACGAGCCCGAGTAATGCTTATCATTAAACCTGTAATTTATTTCTTCTGTATTTCATAAAATGTGAAATATTGCCCCTCGCCGGGTGCCCAGAGAGAGTGGGGATGCTCCATTAAGTTCGACACTGCTCCTCCATAAGATGCAGTAATTATATGCAGCTTTTTTTACTGCTAAGTTCCTACTTGCGGATGCTAACAAAAGAAATAAGCTTTTAATCCAAACATAATTAATATGAATTACCTCCACAGTACACCCTGGCTTTGCACCATTAAACTTAATTTTTGTTTTGCATGATAATTGTGTTATCATTACCATTTATAGGAGAACTCGGGGACCTTCACTTTGTTTTCAGCCAAGACCAAAGGCACTCGAAATGGCTGTCGATGCTCTCGCTGCCTGCAGAGTCCAGGAATTATCGGCTTTGGGTTTGTCTTTGCCGTGGTTGGGTTTGTCAGGTGGGTTCCATGCTTCCCACGGTGCCGTCGCTGCAGGCGGGTGCTGGGATCGGGGTTTCAATCCCTCTGTCACCGTCTCCAGGCTCAACCAGTGCCCTGGCACAGTCCCCACAGCCCAGTTGGGCCACCCACGCTTTCTATGGACACTGGGAATTTTCCGCTCCCGAGTTCTTGCTGCACATCCACTCCTGGAACTGGGATGAGCAGGGAGGGCTCCAGCTGGGAAGGCGCCATGGGCAGGGAATAACGCTCCCATCCTCTGGATGAGCCAGAGCTGATGCTTGGACATGGACCAAGATGCCAAAGCTTCCCCAAAACCAGACAGACCCTGGACTGCTGCGTTAAACCCGCTGAGTCCGGAGCCCAGAAGCAAAGAGGGACCCTAAGAGCGTGAGGCCACCCTAAGTTCCCACCTGCAATTCCCTGCCCGGCCCCGTCTGTTGAGTCTGTACCGTCATATTTCAGGCAGGGAGGGAGATGAAATCAAGTCCTGTAATTATTTATTGCAATTACAGCCCCTGTCGAGGAGAACTGAATCAGTGCCGAGTCCATTAGCCTGTTCGCAGGGTATGGGAGAGAGGGAATGAGAAAATGATGGATGGGAAAGAGAGAGGCCTGAAAAATAAAAGGGAAAGTACTGAGAGACAGAAGGGACAAAGAGGCAGGCGAGTGCGCTGTCTCCTTGTCCCGTGGCTGCCAGCTCGCTCTGGAGGCACAAATCCTGCAGCACAGGCTGTCGGTTGGGCAGGGAACCTCCCCTCACCTGCCTGACCTTGCCCAGCACCTTCACCCCAGGCTCTGAGGAGCTCACTCGGCTGCAGGAACTGCTAAAAACCAGTGTGGTTACTGCAGGGAGCCTTGAGAGGGGCTGCTCTCCCTCCTCAGGCCTGGGAGGGAGTCATGGAGGATGCTGGTGATGTTCAGTCACAGGCCAAGAGTGGAGATGGACAAACGCAAAAGAAGTTTGGGTTCAACTGTGGTTTTGCAGTTCTGGGGTTGTTTAGCCTGGAGAAGAGGAGGCTGAGAGGAGACCTCATTACTCTCTATAACTACTTGAAAGGAGGTTGTGGAGAGGAGGGAGCTGGGCTCTTCTCCCAAGGGACAGGGGACAGGACAAGAGGGAATGGCCTCAAGCTCCACCAGGGGAGATTTAGGCTGGAGATTAGGAGGAAGTTTTTCCCAGAAAGGGTCATTGGGCATTGGAACAGGCTGCCCAGGGAGGTGGTTGATTCCCCTTCCCTGGAGGTGTTTAAGGCACAGGTAGATGAGGTGCTGAGGGACATGGTTTAGTGTTTGCTAGGAATGGTTGGACTCGATGATCCAAGGGGCCTCTTCCAACCTGCTTGTTCTATGATTCTAAGTTAGACCCTGAGCCCAAGCAAAAGGTGCTGTCACCATTAGAAGTTTTCCCTGCTGTTGCCTGTAATCAGCGCTTTGAATGATTGAATAAATATATTAATTACACTAATTAATTTCCCCAGGAAAGGGGCTTCTAGCAGCTGGAGACAGCAGGTATCTGAAGGAGAGCAGGAGCATCATTGTGCAGGCAGCGAATCCACAGCAAATTCCTTAATGAGGGCTGATCTCTGACACTGGCGCTTGGTCCGGGCATGAGCCTTTAAATAAAAGAATATCTCGGTGCAAAACACTTTAGGAAGCACAAAGAGATCAAGTGGGAGCCTAATTGGGGGTCAGGAAAGGGCTGTGTGGTGCGGCACGTGGGGTCCTGGCTGGGCACCACAACTGACCCTGAGGCTGTGGGGACAGGACAAGGACCCTGGTGGTCCCCGAGCTCCCCAGCGCGTGTGTCCCTGCTGTGGGGTGGCTGGAGCAGAGAGGCAGGTGAAGGGCACTGCCAGGGGAAGCTCAGCAATGATCTCCTGGTATCTTTAGGTCCTGCAGCCTTGCACAGCCACTGTTTTCCTTCAGACCCTCCCTGCAGGGTTCCTCACCCTGGCTGAGGGCAAACCCAAACCCCTTTGCCTCCTCCCCTGCCCTCTTCCCACCTTATTTGCTTTCCCCTCCACAGCAGCTGCTCCGAGACCATTTTTCGATGGAGCGAGTGATGCACAGGCTGCTGTGCCCCTCATCCCCTTCCCAACCTGCCTCCTGATAATAATGAGCCCAGACACTTTTATTATCATTATTAATTAGCACTTTCAAGCAATGGAATTAAATCAATATGGTGGACTGAAACTAATTTTAACAAGCCATTGAGATCAATCATCAGGACTTTTATCTACATAAATGCCACTAAACTCAGCTCGTTAGTGTAACATTAGCCGGGAAAGGGGGGCGCGAAGAGAAGGGAGACTGGCGGGGTTTTAATTAGGAAGACATAAACCATGCCACAATTTTTCTTCTTTGATTTGCTTTTAATCTCGTCCGTGAGCTCTCCTGGTGCCCTGGCTGATTATCATGCTCTTCACCTCCTCCCGGGAAGCAAAGGCAGCAGGAAGGAGAGCAGGGGGAGAGGGCAAACCCAAGGAGAGGTGCTTGGCCCTGCTGGCTCTGCGGAGCTGCGCTTGCCTGGGACGCTGGGGGCTGTGGGGCTGAGCTCGGTCGCTATTCAGGACTCTGAGGTGTGAGAAGGGGTGACGGGTGAGGATTTATGGAGCCTCTTTCAGCTTAGGCTGTGCTCAAGGATTGCCAGATGCAGGGCTGGTTGGGCTGTAAGTGGGGCTGGATCTCTGATCTGGCAGCACCAGCCTAAAAGCAGCAGTTCTGGGCTGACCGTGTTGTTTCGTGGTTTAACTGGTGGTGACTTTTGATAGGAACAGTTGGACTCGATGATCCGGTGGGTCTCTTCCAACCTGGTGATTCTGTGATTCTGATGCTCCTCAAAGAGGTGGGTGGGTAGGGTGGCAGGGCAGAGCTGCCCCTTGTACCCCGATGCCTCTCAACCAGAGAGGCCCCTCCTGCCATCCCTCGGGTCCCTGGGATCCACTCCGCTCTGCCCTGCTCTGCTGAAAACTCAGCGTTCAGCAGGAATTCTCAATCCCTTCAGTCCCAACCAGGCTCTGGGCTTGGACCAAGGGTAACAGGAACCCTCTGGAACTGCAGGTTTGACTCAGATGTCGCATATTTTAGCTTCTTCTGCAAAACCGAGAGCTTTGAATGTTCCCTTCTTTCTAGGAAGCCAGATTTCTCCACCACAAACTGATCGTTGCTTTCCTCTTCCACTTAGCTGTAGGTAGGAAATAAATCCAGGGCCTCTGAGACAGCGAGTGGGATTCTGGCTTTTTAAAAACCACCTTTTCTTCATCCTCTGTCTCCCTGGGATGCCCTCACCCTGCCAGCCCCTGGTCTGGGGGGGTCATAGAATCATAGAATCACCAGGTTGGAAGAGACCCATTGGATCATCGAGTCCAACCATTCCTATCAAACACTAAACCATGTCCCTCCAGACCTCATCTACCCGTCCCTTAAACACCTCCAGGGTCGTGGGAGACCTCGGGCTCCCTGAGCTCGTGCCTCCCTCTGGCCTCTCTCCGGGAATGATGGAAGTCGTCGCCACTCAGCAGCCCCTGCTGCAGACATTCGCACGTGTGTGGGCTGCAGGCGCCAGGCCAGGTTGGGAAAAAAAACCTCTTAAACTTCTCATTAACGGAGCTGAAGTAAGCGGCCAGGCTCCTGCGGGGCTGCGCTGCTTTACACCAGGTGAGGATAGTGCCCCTGCTGTCATCTTTCCCGCTGGTTCTGCCAAACCCGCCCGTGAAATATGACAGATGCACTAGAAAATATTTCCTTTTTGTTTGCCGGATGGGTAATAACTTGCCTCGGAGACAGTCTTTATAGTCAGCACAGAAGTAATTTACCTACATGCAGCGCAGCCGGATTGCAATGAATCTGCCGCTCTCCGGTCCCGCTGAAGCGCCCGCACGGCTCCCAGCACCACCAGTGCCGCACCCCTCGCCCACCTCCTCCGCCACCACCCACTCCCAACCAGAGTGAATGTTTGCCAGCACCAAAAAAAAACCCAAATAAATGGGATGGCGAGCGCCGCGATGGCAGCCGGGCCCTAAATCACAAAGCCTCGCCTGTCAGCCCATTTCTCTGCAGAAAGCTCTTAGCAGTTAATTTCTGGCTAATTTATTATCCTCCGGCTTAGCCCTGCAGCACCATTAGCCGTACACTGACACAACTGAGTGAAATATTGTCTAATTTATTATCTTATTACTCCTCTGGAACAGGATCAATTAATTACCCATTAAAGTATTTCGGTTGCAGAGATTTATTAGGGGGCTCGGCGCTTTACCAGATGATTAGTTATAGATGTTTGTTTGCCGGAGGAGCGGCGCAGCCTCGCAAATGACTGGAGGGGAAGGGGAAAGACACCGAGTCGGGAGGTAGCTAATGGATCTTCTCTTGACTCTCTGAAAATGGAGCAGTCAATGACAAGAATTATCGACTCATTCACTTGCGGTTTGGAGATAACCATATGTACGGGGGGGAGAGAGAGAGAGAGAGGGGGCGAAGGGAAAGGGGAGAAAAAAAGCCTCACTCAACTGCTTTTTCCATTCAATAAATTTGCTTCAGAATATATTGGATTGGGGTTTGATGGCTATTTCGTGTTTTGCAGAGTGCTGACACTGGTATGATTCAGTAATTATTGTTTCTTTTAAGTTATTGCTGTAATTTTGCTTTCTAAGATCCCAATCAATTCCCGCCTCTCAAGGGCACGCTTGAAAAGCGATATTTGAAAACAGCCCTCTGATAGATTGTGCCGTTAGACAGTGGCTGAGACAAATAGCCTAATCTGGCACAAATTAGCTTGGCTTCCACAGATAGTTTTATACAGCGATGTAAATTATATTGTCAGGGCCAGTCACTTTCCTGCTTAGAGTGCAGCTAACAAGAAGCCATGGAGACATTACCGGGGCTGCCGCTCGCTCCCAGGGCTGCTGCAAAGCCATTTGTGAGCCGAGCTGCGCCGAGGAGCGCTCGCCGGGCACCCTGTCCCCGCGTCACCCAGGGGTGCAGGGGGATGACCGCGGCGGTGGATGGAGCGAGGAGATGGTGGTGGCTGTGGCAGCCTGGATCAATATGGCCTTATTGGCTCTCCGCAGTTCTTTGGGGTGGGTGGAGATGCTTGTTAAGCATCAGTGGTGTCTGATGGGAATGGGAATAGGAATGGGAGGGTGCCCAGCCCCCTGGGTGTTGTGGTAGGTGGCTGCAGGCTGGGATCATAGAATCATAGAACAGCCAGGCTGGAAGGGACCCATCGGATCTTCTAGTCCAACCATTCCCATCAAACACTAAACCAAGTCCCTCAAGACCTCATCCTCCCGTCCCTTAAACACCTCCAGTGAAGGTGAATCAACCCCCTCCCTGGGCAGCCTATTCCAATGCCCAATGACCCTCTGTGTGAAAAACTTCCTCCTAATCTCCAGCCTAAATCTCCCCTGGAGGAGCTTGAGGCCATTCCCTCTCATCCTGTCCCCTGTCCCTTGGGAGAAGAGCCCAGCTCCCTCCTCTCCAAAACCTCCTTTCAGGGAGTTGTAGAGAGCAATGAGGTCTCCTCTCAGCCTCCTCTTCTCTAGGCTAAACACCCCCAGCTCTCTCAGCCGCTCCTCATAGGGCCTGTTCTCCAGCCCCTTCACCAGCTTCGTGGCTCTTCTCTGGACTCGCTCCAGAGCCTCAACATCCTTCTCCCCTCCACGCCTGCCTGCAGCCCCCAGAGGGGCCAGGACCCCTCAGATGCCAGCGGAGGAGACCGGGGTTTGGCTCACATGGGAAATACCACCTCCACCTCGCTTTCTTCTCACTGGAAGCAGTCCTGGAGCTTGTCCAGAGAGCCAGATCCAGCTGCAGACACAAGGGAGCAGCATGTGGAGTGGAGAGCACAACCCTGCCCTGCTGGGGCTCCACAAGCGGCTGTGGTGCTGGGAAGCCACCTCAGATGTCTCCTCCCGGCAAACCCATCACGAAGGTACCACTGGTACCTCCACACGTGAGCAGCCGTGAGAGCAAACAGAGCTAGATGTCCTTCTCCAGCAGCAGAAACTCATTTTAGATCCTACTGGCTCTTCAGCTTGAGACGAAATGACATTAGGATGGGTTTAAGAGGAGAAAGCAGGCTGAGCAAATCAAAATGGAGAGAGGAGGCGAGTAATCTGGAACCGCTGTCACAGCGCAAGAGCCATGTCAGGAGCAAACAGGCTGAAAAGCATCACCAAAAAAAAATGTATTTTTATGCGCCTGTTAGCTAACCCATGGAATTCATCACCGCGAGACATCACCGACAGCCTGAGCAGCATGAGAATGGGATGTTTAGACAACGAAGCGGGTACAGAGCCATTTAATGAGACAGGTTCAATTTAAATCAAGTTATAAGGGATCTGAATCTTGCTTTAAGGCACAAGCAAACCTTGAGCTGCTGGAGAGAGGAAGCTCCGCGTTCTGTGGCCACACAGGGCCTTGGATGTGCTCCCAGGGCTCCTCACCTCTCACCCCAGGGTGGGATCCTGGAGGTGGAAGTCCTTACTGGAGCAAAGCAGATGGAAAGGCAGCCAGAAAGCAGCAAGAAGCACAGGCTGGTGAGGTGGAGGGACTCATTCCGCTGCCCAGACGCTTGGTCCTGCTGGAGGGGATCCTTGGGCTCAGGTCACACGTGCAGCAGCAGGTCCACAACGTGTCTAAGCTGACCTAAAGCGATTCTCTCATCCCGTAATAGAGAGATAGATGTGACTGGAGTGAATTTGTGACTTCAGGGAAAGGGAAAAGCAAGGAATGGCTGCCACCAGGCTCTGTGGGAGCAGATGGAGGATACGCTTGGCTGCGGCGAGAGCCCCAGGCCCTTCTTAACCTTGTAAATGGCTTCTGTACCAGGAGGGACGGGTTGGTTCAGGCTCAGAGGGCTCCGTTTCTTGAGGGAAAGCTGATTAATTTTCACTTCACCCTCATCGCACCAGTCGTTTAGCAAGGGGGCTTGAAGGTAGAGTCGGTGACTGCAGTGGTGAAGCTCCGATGGAGCAGAGAAGCAGCACCCACCGTGCCCATCGTGTCAGCAGTGACCAGGCAGCACTGGAATGGCACTTGTTTGGAAATACAGCCCCGAGGGGCGCAGAGGAATTCAATAAAAACGAGGAGGAGGAGGAGAAAGGGGCTTTGGAGGCCGTTCAGCTCTCTGAGCTGGTCTGAATTCCCTCCAGATTCACTCAAAAGAAGCCAAGGGCCCCTCAGTCACCTGCTGGTGTGAGTTCGTGTGTTCTCAGACTGCTTCCTCCTGAGAGAGGTTCTTGCCGTAGGAGATACAGCAGCCTATCTGATGACATGTTCTGCTTGATGAGTCTGTAGGCTGCTTAAGCCTCTTCCCAGAGTCTCCACAAACAATCTGAGGGCAGCGGAGGAACAGCAGCAGCAGTTCTTAGTCTGGTGTCTCCTCAAAGCTCAAGCAGCTGGAGGTGTAGGAGGACGAATTGGCCTCCATGGGAGGAACAGTGGATGTAGGACAACCCACATCACCCTGGAGTCCCCACCGGCTGGAGCAGGGCTGGGGAAAGCCATTTTCTATCCCGTTTGCTGACTGTGTGTCTCAGCCCACTCCCTGCGCTCGAATCTGCAGACAAAGCCAGAAAGCAGCCTGGTTTTAATCTCGCGCAGGGCCTGGTTAGTCAGAGGCAGTCGCTTTCAAGTGGTGCCAGCTCGGGGCTGCGATGGGTGAGCCCCAAGAGCAACCTGGCATTAACTCCTGCCCCAGAGGCCATTCCAGTGGTTTGGGCGCCGCATTCCCCAGGCTCTCGTGAAAACACCCGAAAGAGCTTTCGTGTCAGAGCCTGCTCGGCGGCACTAACGAGCAGCACCCCCAGCTGAGAACCCTGCTCCAAACTGCAGTTAGTTTTACAACAGCAGCAGTAAACATCTCTGCAGGTGGGGTTCATCTTGCTTGAGTTCCGCCGTCAACAGGAGACGTCTCCATCTGCACTCGTCACCCCAGGCTCCGTTTAGATGGAGGAAAACAAGTATTCACAGGGATTTGTCTGCCCTATTTCAGACCTCTCTGACGGGGCTGGGCTGAGGCAGAGCCTGTGAGTGCTGCTTTTCTCTGTGGGCTGCACGGGGAGCCTTCAGCAGCATTGTAGATCATAGAATCATGGAACAACCAGGTTGGAAGAGACCCATCAGATCATCGAGTCCAACCGTTCCTATCAAAATGACCACTTCTGGTCAGCCTTGGATGCTCAGAGACTTCTGCGAGGGAGGGATGTTCACCAGTGAAAAATCTCTGTGCTCACAGCTGGAGTCCAGGGCTTTTTCTCTTCTGGAAAGTGCCTCTCTCCTGTTTAGGAGCCTCCGCCGGCTGCCCCTCTCCTGCTTAGCTCTGTGCTGCTCAGAGTGGGGGAACTCTGCAGGTCACCTTCTCATCTCCCTGTACTCACAAAATCAATGCTCTAATTTGCCAGAGTGCAACAAAACAACTGTGATGACTGGAACAGAAATAGGATCACATTCCGAAAGGCTCTGTGCTAAAAAAATGGGGCTGGGTGCTGCAACAGAGCTTCCCTCGGGCAGCCTACGATGCTCCTGTGTGCCTTGGAGGGGTTTGAGGGGCACAGGCTCACACAGGCAGTGGGCAGATCCTCTCCTGGACACTCTGCTGTCCCAGGGAAAGCTGTTGCCTGCTCAGAGCAATCGAGCCAGGCTGAAGGAGAAAGGCAGTGGTTCCAACCCATCTCTCCAATCCACTGAGCAGTGCTGTGTCCCGTCCACCCCCAGCCCTTCCACTCCTTTGCTTTGAGGTTATCACACCAGGTTCCCATCCACACCAGACCTACAGAGCAGGGAGGGAGCGTCCCCAGCTGCGAAACCGAGACGCGTCCTCCCCAGGAGACTCGCTCAAGGTTGGCCAAGAGCAGCGGCAGAGCCAGGAGCTGAGCCCACATCCATCCCAGCACCGCCTGCTGCCTCCTCCGTAAAGCTGTCCTCTCCTCCTGCAGGTGCAGTGCTCATTCCTCTTCCAGCAGCTGAGTAATGGCTTTGGAGAGATGACACTGCGCTGATTTAGGGGCTTGACCTTGGGGAGGCTCCTGCGAGAGCTGCGGTTTCCTGCGCACGGCTTCACGTCGCCTTTTATGAACACTTTACAGGTTACACGGTTTGGGGATCTAGCAACCGGGTAGGAAAAAAAAAAAAACGCATGCAAGAGAGAGAAAGCAAGGATGAAAAAAAAATAATAAAAAAAAAAAGATCCCTTTTATATCTCCAGGCTGCCTTCAGCAACAGCATTCCTAAATAGGAGAGGTTAAATATATTGCTGCCATTACACTCTACAAGGAACACATTCCATAAAAACGAAGGTGCCGTAAATTATACAAATATGATGCTAACAAGCCAGGAAATGCACTGCTAATGAGGTCAGCTATAGAACTCCCGCAGTGCTGCAAATCATGTGCCAATCCGGCGCAGGAGGCACAGGAGCAGCCCTGGGTCAGCATTTTCTGAGCGCATTTGTAACCCGCTGTTCGGCGAATAGTTACACAGGTAGATAAAAATCCTCCTCCTCTCCTTGTTTATGTGTCAAATAACCCAGGCAGCAGACAATCACGCTTTGCATTAATGTACCTTGCTATTACGCCTATTGTTCTGCGGCGCAGAGTGGAGAATTAGTCACTCCGATGTGCAAATATTGGTTACAGTTTGGAAGCCTGCGAGCTTTTGTGTTCCTATCAGGCTCGCTCCTAGAGGAATTATACTGGCACCAGGATTTTTCTTTTCTTTTTTTTTCTCTTTTCTTGTACATACTGTATTTGCTAAAGCTCTTTAAAAAAACATCAAATAAGCATGTTGGCAGCGGCTAAGTTATTGGCTCATGCAATCTTCCTCCCCTGTTAGGTGGTGGGACAACAAGAGCGACGAGGCTGGTGAAGGGGCTGGAGAACAGAACCTATGAGGAGCGGCTGAGAGAGCTGGGGGGGTTTATCCTGGAGAAGAGGAGGTTGAGGGGAGACCTCATTGCTCTCTCCAACTACCTGAAAGGAGGTTGTGGAGAGGAGGGAGCTGGGCTCTTCTCCCAAGGGACAGGGGACAGGACAAGAGGAAATGGCCTCAAGCTCCACCAGGGGAGATTTAGGCTGGAGATTAGGAGGAAGTTTTTCCCAGAAAGGGTGATTGGGCATTGGAATAGGCTGCCCAGGGAGGGGGTTGATTCCCCTTCCCTGGAGGTGTTTAAGGGACGGGTGGATGAGGTCTTGAAGGACTTGGTTTAGTGTTAGATAGGAATGGTTGGACTCGATGATCCGATGGGTCCCTTCCAACCTGGTTGTTCTATGATTCTATGATTCTATGAAATGTGGCATTTAGGGACCAAAACAAGAAACCTGCAGAAATCGGTGAGTGTGGCAAACGGGTCCAAACCCCTCTGGACTGTCGCATTCCCCGAGCGGAGGTGAAGCAGGAGGAGGCTGTGTGGTCAGTGGCAGCCAAGTGTGCACCTGCAGCTGCGACCTTCAGGCAGGAGTGATGCTCCAGCAGAGCAGCACCCGCAGCTGAGATCATTTTGCCTCTTCTGCACAGCTCAGCTATTGCTGTGAGCCACGCAGAGAGCGGCACAGCTGCCAGGGGGCCTGGAGCTGACCCATCCGCTGCATCCTGCTCCAGGACCTCTTCTCCTCTGCATCGCAGCACAAACACCCTGAAATAGCCCATGTCCTGCAGAGCAATGCTGGGGCTCAGCTCTACATGAGGCATCTTGAATACTGTGTCCAGTTGTGGGCCCCTCAGCACAAGAAGGATGTTGAGGCTCTGGAGCGAGTTCAGAGAAAAGCAACAAGGCTGGTGAAGGGGCTGGAGAACAGGCCTTATGAGGAGCGGCTGAGAGAGCTGGGGGTGTTTATCCTGGCGAAGAGGAGGCTGAGAGGAGACCTCATTGCTCTCTGCAACTCCCTGAAAGGAGGTTGTAGAGAGGAGGGAGCTGGGCTCTTCTCCCAAGGGACAGGGGACAGGACAAGAGGGAATGGCCTCAAGCTCCACCAGGGGAGATTTAGGCTGGAGATTAGGAGGAAGTTTTTCCCAGAAAGGGTCATTGGGCATTGGACTAGGCTGCCCAGGGAGGGGGTTGATTCACCTTCCCTGGAGGTGTTTAAGGGACGGGTGGATGAGGTCTTGAGGGACTTGGTTTAGTGTTTGATGGGAACGGTTGGACTAGAAGATCCGATGGGTCCCTTCCAGCCTGGTTGTTCTATGATTCTGTGATTCTATGGTTCTATGATTCTATGATCTCTGGAGCAAGCCCTACTACAGGGCTCCCCTGGCATCAGCTCTTCTTTTTACCCTGGCACTGAGTATGGGATTTTGAGCGCAGGGCACGTGCCAGGATGCTTCTGGGGGTCCCGCCACGGTCACCCCCGCAGGGAGCACCACGTGTACAAACCCAGCACTGAAGGCAGGTGTCCCAGAAGCATTCACCTTCACTGGTGGCAGCTGGGCTGGAGCAGCAGGAGGGGAGCTCAGACCTGAGAAAGGCTGAAGATCCCTGCGCTGAGGGCCCAGCTCAGGCAAAGTATGAAAAATGCATTTCTGCCCTTCATTTCCATATGGTTTTTATGGGTCCTCCATGCAGAAAGGAGAGCAAAAGCCTCATTGAGAAGCCTCCCGGCTTGGCGGATTTATGGCCAAATTAAGGAAGAAGGAAGCACATCAGCTGTCTGGCCCAGGTAGGGAGGATTATCTCTGCTTGAGAGGAACCAGACAAAGCCGTGGCTTCAACTCGGAGAGGCTTCCAATCCAGGCTGTGAAGTTTGGAGCTCCTGCCATGAGCTCTGTGACAAAAAGCCCTCGTTGAGCTGCGGCTGTTGGTGGTTTGGCCGTGGCGAGGGCTCTGCCCAGGGCTCCTCCAGCAGGAACCAGCCCAGAGCTCTGCTCGTGTTGTTTCTTCTCATGCAAACAGCTGCCGCAAGCAGAGATGCGTTTCTATATTTAATAAGCTAGATATTTACGTTAACTAAATAGCAGCTAATTATGAAAACATACTTAAGAGTCTGAGCAATTAAGCAATAATATATTACGTAGTTATCCAGCCTCCAATACGCGTCTTTAATAATCAAAATATTAATATGCAGCTTCTCTTCTATTATACAGCAACTCCGCTGTTATACAGAGAGTGTCCTATTACTGCCAAATTAAATGCATAGTTAGGCGAATTTAGGACACTTAATTTAATGTGCTCCCAAGAGTTCACTGTGGCAGATTCTACAAGACAGGCCTCGATCTGGGTAGCGCAGGATTCCTGGAATTGCTCCTTCTTCCAGAGCCTCCTGGCTTTATCTGCTCAGACACGGTTAACCCGTTCGTGGCAGCCAGTTGGTGAGGAAGCAGCCAATTCCTGGGGCTGTGCCCTTGGCACCCAGAAGGTGCCATCCAGGGTGGAAGAGGGAATCACAGCCGCTTCCTAATGGATTGTGGTGGAAGGGAGGTGAAGGGATATTGTGGAGCAGAGCTGGAGACGGAGGGAGGAGAGCAAATAGGGAAAAGGTGTTGATATGGCGCTTGGGGACAAGCGTTAGCAGCCACTGTGGTGTTGGGTGGAACTGGATGATCGTGGAGGCCTTTTCCAACCTTAATGATTCTGTGAAATAGTGGACAAATGCCAATAATCGTAGAATCATAGAACAACCAGGTTGGAAGAGACCCACCGGATCACCGAGTCCAACCATTCCTATCAAACACTAAACCATGTCCAATGTCCCAAACACAGTTTTTATTTATCCAGTTGCCAGGGTCACAGTCCAGGGGTTGACCCAAAGGGCTCTTTTTCTTCCTCCCCCTGTATAAATACTGTCGGGCGGTGCCTAGAATTCACTCCTGAATGAGGAGAGGGTGGGAAGTGCACAAGTAAATGCCTACTCTATAAAACTCTGGTGATTCTTTGGTATTTCCCCTTGCTTAGGTCGACACCGCCATGGATGCAGTTCTGTGGGTGCAGAGCCCAGGGGAGCCCCAGCTCCAAGCTCCTGCCCCAAGAGCCCAAGAGCAGCTGGAGGTTGTGCTCTGCAGGGCTTTCTAATTAAGCCCTAGGACAATAAGCCTCATTCTTCATCACTTTACACATTTGCCTGAGTGCAAAGTGGGTGTGAAATGTTAACAGGCTGATTGGGTATCAATTTACACCTCCTTCTGCATTGAAATAAAGAGGGATGGGCAGGGCAGGGATGGGGAAAGCCTGAGTTTGTGATGTGAGTTCCTCTGTTGTGGTGCTCTTCCAGGTCAAAGGACTTATGGCTTTTTGTGCTTCTTTCATCCAAATCCAAGTGCCTGTGGTTGCTGTCCAGTGAGGAGTGAAGAGTAGGAGGTCAGTGGGGGTTCAGAGGGAGCAGTGGGGGGGGGTCAATGGGGTTTCTCTGGTGCTGGTGTCTCTCCCCAGTTCATCTGACTGCTGTCTGGGTGGCAAACTGGTGCATACTGGCCCCTTAGGGAGTGAAGCTGATGGTTCTGAGCTATGTGTGGGTTCAAGCTGCCTCCAGGTGACCCTGAGTAGGCTGCCCTCAGTTTCCACATCAAGGTAGTTTCCTCTGATGTGAGGAAGGAGTGAGGTTCCTGGGGAGGTGCGGTCTGGAGGTTATTTTTGAGGAGTATAATCTCTCCTTTCTGAGCTGCTGGGAAATGGATCTGGAAAACCATGAAATGTCCTTTTCTTCCCTCCTTCCTCCTTATGAGAGAGCTGGGGTTGTTTATCCTGGAGAAGAGGAGGCTGAGAGGAGACCTCGTTGCTCTCTACAACTACCTGAGAGGAGGGAGCTGGGCTCTTCTCCCAAGGGACAGGACAAGAGGGAATGGCCTCAAGCTCCACCAGGGGAGATTTAGGCTTGAGATTAGGAGGAAGTTTTTCACACAGAGGGTGATTGGGCATTGGAACAGGCTGCCCAGGGAGGTGGTTGATTCACCTTCCCTGGAGGGGTTTAAGGGATGGGTGGATGAGGTCTTGAGGGACATGGGTTAGTGTTTGATAGGAATGGTTGGACTCGATGATCCGATGGGTCCCTTCCAACCTGGTGGTTCTATGATTCCATGGCTGGGGAGTGAGCTGCCCTGCGGAGCTGGCAGGCGATGTGGGCTCTGCTGGGCTCTGGGAAGGGGCAGCCCCAAAGCACAAGCGCCCTTCTCTCCTTGCCCTGCACCAGGGGCTGCCTGCCCACCACGGCTTGTGGCCGAATGTTTTTAAGGCCTTATCTGCCATATGGCTTCCAGTAGGGATGATTTATGGGGTGAGGAAAGCTCGCTGATAAATGTTCCGGCTGGGCCCCGCGCAGACCGGGGGTATCAACAGCCCCATCCAGACAGACCTAATGGAAAGTGCCGGCACCACGGAGCGAGGCGTTATTTATGACTGTCTGTAATGTCACTGGTAGGAATTTATCATCCCTTCTGCTGGGCAGGCTGGAGCTGCGGCGTGGCCGGGGTGGGGGGAAGGGGAACGTGGAGGGGAGAGAGAGCAGGGTGGGCGCTCCTTGGAGGGTGTGTGGAGAAACCAGAGAGGAGCGTGATGCGAGCAAGCTCGGGGACTCAGCAGAGCCAGAGAAGAGCAACGAGGCTGGTGAAGGGGCTGGAGAACAGGCCTTATGAGGAGAATCTGAGAGAGCTGGGGGTGTTTATCCTGGAGAAGAGGAGGCTGAGAGGAGACCTCATTACTCTCTGCAGCTACCTGAAAGGAGGTTGTAGAGAGGAGGGAACTGGGCTCTTCTCCCAAGGGACAGGGGACAGGACAAGAGGGAATGACCTCAAGCTCTGCCAGGGGAGATTTAGGCTGGAGATTAAGGGGAAGTTTTTCATGGAAAGGGTCCTTGGGCATTGGAATAGGCTGCCCAGGGAGGTGGTTGAGTTACCTTCCCTGGAGGGGATTAAGGTACAGGTAGACGAGGTGCTGAAGGACTTGGGTTAGTGTTTGATAGGAATGGTTGGACTCGATGATCCGATGGGTCTCTTCCAACCTGGTGATTCTATGAAAAGAGCTTGAGCTGCAGGCAGCTTCCCAAGCAGACTTTACATCCCTCAGTGGCATTGAGACCCCAATGGGCTTTGCGAGCCCCTTCCCAAGCTGGAGGCACTTTTATTCATGGTCCCCAAGGCTTGGTCCCAGGCACTGATGCCACCAGGTCACCAATGTCCCTGAGGCCCAAGGTCTTTGGGGAAATATGGTTGGACTCGATGATCCAATGGGTCTCTTCCAGCCTGGTTGTTGTATGGTTCTAAATCCTTGGGGAAAAGCAACCCCAAGAAGGGAGCCTGAAAACCCTTGATGGCTGCGGGCAGGCTGGAAACGCAGGCGATAAATCAGGGAGGGGGTGTGGAGAGCTGCTGGGCTCCCCTCTTCCAGCCAGCGCTCCGTTTGCCGAAGGAATGAGAAAAATAATAAATTTTAAAAAAATTAAAAGAGAGCAGCTATAAAATCTAGATACTAATAAAATGTTCCAGGAAGATGAATTCTTCCGATATAATGGTGATCCCTGATACTGAAATGTTCCGCAAATACATTTTCATAGCCCCACTCAGTATTATTTGTAGATCTTTTTGCAACCCTTGTCAACAAATTCCTGATAAAAAGGAGACACTTTGCTGTGTGCTAAAGCTATGAATTTAGGAAGTGTCAACCGGGCCTTATTTATGGCGCAATCTTTGGCTTTCTCATTTTACTGATGTGGTTTGGTGCAGCCTTGCTGCCTGGCTCCCGCTCTCCCTCCGCTCTGCCGCTCTCCCTCCGCGCTGCCCACTTTGGGATATTAATACTGCAGCTGTCTCGGGCTCAGCACTGACTTTCTCAAGGTGCGGAGAAGTTACGCTCTGCAGACAAATCTCTCCGAGTGGGGAAAATCTATCAAGGGGAGGAGGGAAAAATAACATCTTGGCAAGCATGGAAATTCTCCCTGTGTTGTCAGGCGCTGCTGTTGTTTGCTCAAGGCTCCCTGGGCTGGAGGATGGTGCCTGCGGAGACTTGGGGACAATGGGGGAGGAAGCGGCTGGGGAATAGGCTGCCCAGGGAGGTGGTTGATTCACCTTCCCTGGAGGTGTTTAAGTGACGGGTGGATGAGGTCTTGAGGGACATGGGTTAGTGTTTGATAGGAATGGTTGGACTCGATGATCCGATGGGTCTCTTCCAATCCGGTTGTTCTATGATTCTATGAAACACAAACACAGACCCTGGGGAAAGGGGAAAAGGGGAGAGCTTGGGTTCTGTGTCCCCTCCACAAGCTCAGTGGGAGCCTGTGTCTTCGACTCTCTCCCTGCATGAGCCAGGGGGTTCTGTGCTCCTGCTACCCCTGCACCAACTGAGGTCTGGGAAGGGGCAAAACAACTCAAAATTCTGCCTGGAAGTGAGAGCTACACCCATAGGTGCCCTGGAATGCCCAGGAAAGGGAGGCAGAGCGCATTTAAAAGGCCAACAAAGCATTATATGAGCGAGAAGTTGAGTAGTGAGTGCCCCCAGAGTGAGCTGGGAGGAGAGGGCTCATTGTGTTGAGGCAGGAAGGCACTTCCGACAAGGAGGAAGTCATCAAACTTGCTTCTTTGCTAAGTCTGAGCAGAAATTTCCACCTCAAAGACTGTATTGGGTGTCCGGCTGACCAGTAAATGCTGGTTTGCCGTGGGAGAGCCGCCTTGCCCGGCTGTAACTCACACCTGGGTCCAACTTTCCCTCAGAAATCCTGGCTCGGGGTTGGTTGAGGCTCTTGTGGTGAGGCCCTAATGTTGAGCAATGGTCCCGTGACTCACGGCTCGGCCTCCCGCGAGCAGCCAGGGCTCATAAAGGAGGCTGTGTAAAGCCAGGGGGCTTGGGAAAGTCTTTCCTGGTACAAATCCATGTACAAATCAACAACAGGTTATTCAGAGTTTGTGCTGGGAGGGGTGGTGACAGTCCTTACTAAAATAACAGCTAACGGGAAGTTACACTTGGTGAGTTTGCTTGCAGAAAAGCTGTGGGACGGAGGAGAGGCCGCCTGGGGCTGGGGGAAGGTCTGGATTTCCGTCTCGCTGCTGGTTGATGGAGGAGGATCTGAGCATCCCGGGGCACGTGGGGCCAGGGCACCGCGCTTGGAGGGCAGGGACAGGATGAGGGGAATGGTTTTCATCTCCAAGAAGGAAGTTTGAGATGAGATCTGAGGCAGAAATGTTTTGCTGTGAGGGTGAGGAGGCCCTGGAACAGGTTGCCCAGAGCAGGGGTGGCTGCCCCATCCCTGGAGGGGTTCAAGGGCAGGTTGGATGGGGCTTGGAGGCCCTGATCCAGTGGGAGGTGTCCCTGCCTGTGGCAGAGGTGGAACTGGATGGGCTTTGAGGTCCCTTCCAACCCAAACCATTCCATGATTCAGTTGCAGCCACAGCCGTGGTCTTCCCGTTATTAAGACTGAACTGGGAGCACTGGGATTCCCAGAGACCAAGGACCAGTAAGCGTGGCCTGGTTTCTTCCCCTCTGGCAGATTCTTGGGTGCTTGGGGGACAATGAGCTCCCAGTTTGCGGATCCTGCTTTAACTGTGGCACATGTTCATAATTTAAGGTCTTTACAACGGTGCTTGGTTAACACTGGAGCCTACTCCCTGCTGCCCATACCTTTTGTTTGGGTGATTTACTGTTCCTCTGTGCCCCTCTGCCCACTGAAATTCATAACAGCTTTCACGCAGCCATCGAAAGCTCGTAATTATAGCTGTGTCTGGTAGTGCCATTGGAGCTAAAGGGCCTGCTGGCACTTTCTTTTAACAGGAATCCAGCTCCCAGCTGGAATGAAATCTGCCCTGCTGACGGGGGCTTTTTATGAGTTTGTTTGAGCCCTTATTAAAGAAATACTCCAGTTTTTGGCAGCGTCGGGCTGCTCTATTCCACCTCCGAGTCTCCGGTGCTCAGACTCGGAGTTTTCAAAGGAGTCTTGGGAGCTGGGCTGAGCGGCGCTCGGGCGCTTCCCCCGAGCCAGCGAGCGCTGCCCTCAGGCTGCCACTGCCTGGGACACTGATACCATTTGTGTTTGTGTTTTATGAGAGGTTTATTTTTCATTATTCAAAGTTGCCCAGGCAAACGTGCGAGAAATCAGGTATAACCCAATAAAAGCCTCACTGGTTAGGTGCTGGGTGAGCTACAGACCTGGCTGTCCGGCTTACTTTCCGTTAACTCTGTTTGTATTTTGTCCAACAATCTGTTTGTATTCTAGTCCAACCATTCCTATCAAACACTAAAGCAAGTCCCTCAAGACCTCATCTACCCGTCCCTTAAACACCTCCAGGGAAGGGGAATCAACCACCTCCCTGGGCAGCCTATTCCAATGCCCAATGACTCTTTCCATGAAAAACTTCCTCCTAATCTCTAGCCTAAATCTCCCCTGGTAGAGCTTGAGGCCATTCCCTCTCGTCCTGTCACTTGGGAGAAGGGATAGTTGAGCATCTTGCAATGAAATAATGTCGCAGTGTGGTGACAGACGTGGGGGACCAGCATCCCCCACCAGTGCTGCTGCAGTAGGGATGTGCTTGCACGGATCTTTCCTTGGGGAAGGAATCGTCCTCTGCCCTCGTCAGCTCCTACCCATCGCTGCCTTACACCACAGCAGAGCAGGGTCCGGCCGCAGGTCCAACCAGGCTGAGCAGAGGGATCCTGGGGAGGGAGAGCGAGGAGGAAAGGCAGAAGGAAAAGACGTGGAAAAGAAGACAAGAAGGTGTTTGCAGGGTGGATGAGAGAGTTAATGCGTGGGGGAACACTCCAGTTTTGCTTTTAGCTTCCTGTGGTTTTGTCTGAGGACCTTGGTGAGTGTTTGAGCAGCTCTTGGAAAGCACCAGAGGTGCCTGATGTCCCAGCCTGCCAGCAGCCACGGCCGGCAGAGTGTGCAGAGAGGCATCACACAGCCCCCGAAGAGGCCAAACACGGCACATTCCTGGGGGTTCTTCCTCACACACCTCTCTGAGTGGCTGGAATGTCATGGAAGGCCCTTGTAGGCAGGGGACATGTGACTCCAGAGGGGACCCACTCTGCTTTGGGAAGAATGACCATGAGCCAGCAGTGTGCCCAGGTGGCCAAGAAGGCCAATGGCATCTTGGCTTGGATCACAAAAAGTTGTGATCAGCAGGGCCAGGGAGGTGATTCTCCCTCTGGACTCAGCACAGGTGAGGCCACTCCTTGAATCCTGTGTTCAGTTGTGGGCCCCTCAGCACAAGAAGGATGTTGAGGCTCTGGAGCGAGTCCAGAGAAGAGCAATGAGGCTGGTGAAGGGGCTGGAGAACAGACATTATGAGGAGCGTCAGAGAGAGCTGGGGGGGTTTATCCTGGAGAAGAGGAGGCTGAGAGGAGACCTCATTACTCTCTACAACTCCCTGAGCGGAGGTTGTAGAGAGGAGGGAGTTGGGCCCTTCTCCCAAGGGACAGGGGACAGGACAAGAGGGAATGGCCTCAAGCTCCACCAGGGGAGATTTAGGCTGGAGATTAGGAGGAAGTTTTTCCCAGAAAGGGTGATTGGGCATTGGAATAGGCTGCCCAGGGAGGTGGTTGATTCCCCTTCCCTGGAGGTGTTTAAGGCACAGGTAGATGAGGTCCTGAGGGACATGGTTTAATATTTGACAGGAATGGTTGGACTCGATGATCCAATGGGTCTCTTCCAACCTGCTTGTTCTATGATTCTATGAATCTATGGGGTATCGAACCCCAGAGCTGCTGCCCAGATGCTCCTGTCTCCTTCCAGCTCCACACGTCACTGCTCAGGCTCTCACCAGCGACCAAAGAGTTGGGGGCTGCCAAGGGGCTGCCTTATTTTCAGCCCCTCTGGTGCTGCCAGCTGGTCCTTGCAGGGTTCTTGGCCCAGACACCAACCTTGTACAAGCCCGAAGGGTTAACCCCGAGCCACAGAGCCGGAGGATGTGAAGAATCCAGTTGCAGGGAAGGATATGGAACCATGAGACGACTTCCAAAAATAGAGGGAAAGACTAAAATAGTGGGTCGTGAATCTGAAACGCAGAGAGCAGGTCCAGCCTGGCAGTGGGGGAGCCTGTGCTTTTGATGTGGTAGCCGAGCTGCAGGGCAGCTGGAAATACAGCCTGCAGATGGACCACAGCCCGGCTCATGTTCCACATCGGATTTCAAGGTGTAAATTCCCATCAAGAAACTGGCTGAAAGGAGAAGCCATGTCATCTGATCCCTGCACAATGTAGTTACAAGAAGGGATCACACAGACACGGTGGGATTGGCGTAACCAAGTCCAGGGAATATTCCCGTTAGCAGGCGGTGGGAGAGAGCAAGGCTCTTCCCTGCAAACTGGAACTGCAGAATCCTAGGGGGGTTTTAACAGTTTGCTGAAAGTTTCGGTGGCGAAAGGGTAACGGGGAAGATCTTGGGGATTTCTTAAGTGTGGACTGGCATTTGTGGGTGAAATTGAGTGACGAGAGTGGGTGCAGACTGGCTGCAGAGAGGCAGCAGCTGCCAGGGGCAGCTCATCCCAGCTCCTGCCACCTTTCCTTTTGGACATGGTTTAGTAGTGTTTGATAGGAATGGTTGGACTCGATGATCCGATGGGTCTCTTCCAACCTGGTCGTTCTATGATTCCTAGAGCTGCTGGTGGTGGAATAGGGCTCCTCAGGCAGACTTCTCACATGGCTTCCTTATCAGCACAGTTTGTGGTAACTTAGTCCTCAATCGTGCTCCAGATACATCACTTACAACAGCTGAGACGAGGTCTTTTATTCCTGTTACCAGAGGGATTCTTTAGCCAAAATCCTTTAAGAATTTGATCCTCTGAAACCATATTGTCCTCTCAGCCTTGTCTGTGTATGATTGGGAAAAGCACAACCTGATAGTTCTGTGAATTCTTCTTTTTATTGAAAGTGCTGGATATTTGTAGTGTTTGCAGTTGCAAACAGTTAGTGTGTTAGAGTGTTGACCAGGGACTACAGTCTGTATTTATTTACCCCAAAAGGGTTTTATTACTTCCACACACGTACATTCCTTGCTGATCCGAACATCCTGAAAGCAAAGCTCCGTGTGTGCCACTCTCTGCAAGCTGAAGGGCCTGATCTTGCAGGGCTTTCCTGCTCCGGGGTCAGCTCCCAAACAGAAGGTCACTCGAAAGACAAGTGATGTTTAGAAACTGATAACCACCCGGTTCTGCTGAAAGGGATTTGATTTCCCCATCTCAAAGGAGATCTCTGATCAGTGACTGATGGGGCGACTTCAAACGCTGGCGGGGTCTGGCTGAGATAAGTGTTCAAACCTGGGATGCTCCTTCCCAAAGCCTCTTTGATCTGGAATTAAAGCTCGAAACCTCGCAGGATTTATTGTGAGCTTTCCAGTGGTTTTAATGACGCACCAGACACAATCGGATCCACCTGGCTTTTCCTCTCCAGCCAGCAGTAAACCAGCAGGGGATGGTTTTAGATGGGGCTTTCCAGGGGTGAGAAGGGCTCCAGCTCCCTGCGGCAGAGCACGGCCCCAGAGCTTGTGTTTGAGGCTGACGTTGGAAGCAAACCCTGTGCTTTCAAGGCGAGTGGTACCCGATCCTCGCCACAGCTTGTGGTGCTTGCCCGAGGTTTGCTCTCACTCCCACCAGTGGCATGAAGGGACTTCCCTGAGCTGGGTCAGGCTGAACCACAGCTTTCCTGCTGGTCTCAGGCGCTGGGATTCCTGGAGTGTCACCAGTTTGTGCCACCTCCAACCTGTGGCTTTTGGAAGGGACGTCAGCTCCTCAGCTGAATGGAGGTTTTGCTCAGGGGCTGTTTGTGCTTTCTCTGCAATCCCAGTTTCCAAAACCAGCTCTGCAAGGCACACTTAGAATCATAGAACAACCAGGTTGGAAGAGACCCATTGGATCATCGAGTCCAACCATTCCTACCAAACACTAAACCATGTCCCTCAGGACCTCATCTACCTGTGCCTTAAACACCTCCAGAGAAGGTGACTCGACCACCTCCCTGGGCAGCCTATTCCAATACCCAATGACCCATGTTACTTTACTCCCTTCAGGTCTGTTGTGATCAGGGTATGGGAGTGAGTTTTCACACACAGAGACTGACACACCAGGGAAGAAGCCTATGGCAGCACATAACCAATACTCAGCTTTGTCTTCAGGGGAACAACAGCAGCTAAGTCTCTCCTTCTCTGAGAGAAGGTAGTTTTTTAACTAGCCATAAGAAGTCTCCCTCGCACCCCTTCTCCTCCACTTACATGGGGCTGAGTCTGTCTGTATCCGCTTTGAAAGCACTGACAGGGAGCTCCCAGCCCCATCCTTGCTTTCAGGCATAAACCGTGTCACCTGGAAGTAATTAGAGTGAAGTTTTACTAATTCACAGCTAATTGCACAATTACTCTTCTATGAAAGATTCAGCTCTCAAAAGACACTTCAACACATGAAGTGTGTTTCTCCGAATCTGGCTTGAAAAAACTCGCATGCAAGCATCGGGCTGCATCCAAAACATGATTTTCTTTTCGAATTAAGTAATTCTTTCCAACTACATTCCCTGCTCGCTGAGAGAGCTGGGGTTGTTTAGCCTGGAGAAGAGGAGGCTGAGGGGAGACCTCATCACTCTCTACAAGTACCTGAAAGGAGGTTGTAGAGAGGAGGGAGCTGGGCTCTTCTCCCAAGTGACAGGAGACAGGACAAGAGGGAATGGCCTCAAGCTCCACCAGGGGAGATTTAGGCTGGAGATTAGGAGGAGGTTTTCCCTGGAGGTGTTTAAGGGACGGGTGGATGAGGTCTTGAGGGACTTGGTTTAGTGTTAGATAGGAATGGTTGGACTAGAAGATCCGATGGGTCCCTTCCAACCTGGTTGTTCTGTTCTGTTTCGCTGGTGATCTCCAAAGGGGAGAGCTGGGGGGGATGCGCAGGCAGAGCCTGGGATGCTGCACAATGGGAAAGTGGCTCCTGGGCTCATCCCAGGAACAGGACTCTGCTCTGTGTAAAGGAGAAGCCAAGCTCCTGGGCTGCTCCTCGTCCCTCTGCTTTAAGGTTAAGCCCTTCCTGGCAGCATCAGCCCTGGTGCAGGATGGGGCTGTGGGGCAGGACCACCCGGGCTCAGTGCGGGTGCGGGGGGTGTGTGTGTGTGTGCAAACCCCACCGACCCGCTTTGACGAGCCGCTTGACGCGGTGTCTATATCTCCCGCGCGCTTGCAAATGATGTTTACTATTTAATAAGATGTGATGAGACTGTTCTGATACTTCAAAGGCAGCTGACAGTTTTGTAAGAAATAATCAAGGAACTTCTGGACAATTACGGTGAAGGCTTTGACAGCAAGAAAACGCACAAACCTTGTAACTGTAACCAGCACCAAAGTCAAAGAGCCTTCCCTGGAAACAGCTTGAATATTCATTTTATCCCGTAAGCGTCAGGTTTTTATTTATTTATTTTGATTCCAGACTTTTTTATGTCACTTTGCTTCCTTCACGCCCGGGAGAGCTCTTTTCTTGTTACAAGATGTGAATCTTCCCACCTTCTTGAGCTTCCTCAGCTCTGAACTGGTGGATGGTTGTTGGTCCTGGGCTGTGTCCCTCTGTCTGTCTGTCATCCCTGTTGGAATTGTGGTGAACGCACTCTGGTCCCCATTCTACCTCTTTCTCATGAGACCAAGAAACTCCCAAGACCTCTGCAGACCCTCCCAGAGCCACAGGGCGAGGAAAGGGGCTGGATCTGGTCAGCTGGAAAAGTCCTGAGTGACTTCTAAGGGAAGAGGGTTGGACCTGGGGGATGACAAGTATCAGGAGTTCAGCCAAAACTTAAATCTCTCTTGAAAACATCTGACGAAGCAGGTGAATCGGGATGAAAAGCAGCTGAGCTCTTCCCTCCGGGTCATCTGATATGGTGATTTCCCCTAATATTGATTGATGTTTAGCTCACAGACACGTTGTCACTCAGAGACATGCAGCGTTTTTTCCAGTTGATGCTCAGGGAGAGAGTTTCATTGAATCACAAACCTTCTATCGCTCGAGCCAGCGAGAAGGAAATTTGATAATATGGATGTAAAACTGAAGCCAGTGATCTAATAAGACTTTTGTGTGGTGTTAGTGGCAACAGGCAGTGACAGATCCCTAACGTGCCCGCGTGAGGATTGCCGGCGCGACAAGGCTTTCGCGGCACAACCAGCATCTCCTGTTACCCTGTTAGCAAAGCTGAGGAGACAAAATCGCTAATGGGAGACAACTTTCAGGTTGCGTTAGCTCAAGCTGCTGTGATGCTGCGGAGGGAGCGGGGACTGGGTGTGCAGGGCAGCGATGCTCTCGTTGGGGGCTGAGCCCCATCTCTGGTGCCCCCCAAGGTTGCAGAGTTGTTATAGGGGACTCTCATCCTTGTGCCCTTGGTTTTTTCCAATACATGGTGCTTTCCTATATATGGAAATATTTCCCTCTGGACTCAGCACTGGTGAGGCTGCTCCTTGAATCCTGTGTTCAGTTGTGGGCCCCTCAGCACAAGAAGGATGTTGAGGCTCTGGAGTGAGTCCAGAGAAGAGCAACGAAGCTGGTGAAGGGGCTGGAGAAGAAGAGGAGCGGCTGACAGAGCTGGGGGTGTTTATCCTGGAGAAGAGGAGGCTGAGGGGAGACCTCATTGCTCTCTCCAACTACCTGAGAGGAGGTTGTGGAGAGGAGGGAGCTGGGCTCTTCTCCCAAGGGACAGGACGAGAGGGAATGGCCTCAAGCTCCGCCAGGGGAGATTTAGGCTGGAGATTAGGAGGAAGTTTTTCACGGAAAGGGTCATTGGGCATTGGAATAGGCTGCCCAGGGAGGTGGTTGATTCCCCTTCCCTGGAGGTGTTTAAGGCACAGGTAGATGAGGTCTTGAGGGACTCGGTTTAGTGTTTGATAGGAATGGTTGGACTCGATGATCCAGTGGGTCTCTCCCAACCTGGTGGTGGTGGTGATTCTATGACTTTCCTTCTGTTTCCACCCCCAAGGCATCCTGCACGTGCGTCCCCATCGAACGCATCCCCTCAGCCTTGCACAGTCTCCCCTCTCCCGGCTGCTCAGCCCCAGCGCGCGTCGCATCCTCTGGTAGTCACTCCAAACAGTAATTGGCCAAAGATTATTCTGTATAATTGAATGGCAGAGGCTTTGTATACCAAACAGGGACTTGTCTTTGTCAGAAAGTCTTTACAGAGTATCCAGCTCCGGGTGTCAGGGAGGACAAGTTTTTTAATCATGTTAAAATGATTTATTTAAACGTCAAGCCATGTCACCTCACTTCCTTTCATTTTTCAAACTGTTTGTGTTTTTTCTGGATGATAAATTTATCTTCAGACAGCCTCAATATGACTAATTAACTTTGAAATATAAGAACCAGATGTGTGAGCTGGAGAGCTTTCTGAACTCCTGCCAGGGATTTTTTTTTTTTCTCCCCCTTCTTCTCTTTCCCTCTCCTCTCCCTTTTCCCGCTGCCTGCGCTGAAATCGCTTTGCAGACACAGGCAAGACATGGAAAAACTCGATTAGAGAGACGGACCGAGCCCTCTGCCCCATCCTGGATTGCGTTTTCCTCTGTCTGGGAGTCGGGGAACCAGAGAGGACCCCGTACCTGCCGTGAGGGTGTTTAATGGGGAGAGCAAGCTGCTACCATTCCTTTGCCACATGAAAGGAAATCCAGGCTGGATGTGACACCAAGTGATTCCTTTTAAAGAAAACCCTCCCATGTGAAGTGGGTTTTCCCCTTCTCTTTTCATCAGGCGGTTTCCCTGAGCTACTCCCAGAAGGGAAACATTTATGTACCAATTAATTAAGCAAAGCCTCTCAGCTTAATTTTTTCTTGCGGTGACACACGGTCTTGTCCCAGTGGCAGGGACAGGGGTGGGAGGGTGAAACCCCAGGACGAGGACAGGGGCAGCAGGAGAGGGTGGGATAAAGGGAACAAGCGCTGGATCCAGAGGCGGCAGAGAGCGAGGACGGTAACTAATGGCTTTCGCCTTCTTCATACCTTGTGCTTGGCAAAACACTCATTAATCACAAAATGCGCTGAAAACGATGGCAGTGAGGGCTGGTGTTGCTTCAGTTTCTGTTCTGGAGAGCTGCCCCACTGCAACGGACAAACACCAGGGCCCAGCTTTACAGCAGCTTTCATCTCGCGGCTAAACCGGGAGTGTGGAACAGGGGGAATAAGGGCAAAGAGGGAAGGTTGGGATTGAAGCAAAGCACTGAGATGCCTCAGAAATGCTCTCCCTGAGTCCGGAGCTGATCCCAGTGCTTTGCTTCAATCCCAACCTTCCCTCCTTCCTCTGAGCTGCCCAGCTCAGAAGGGAAAATGAGTTTTCTTGGGTACCGATGATGATGCCGGGGTGTTAGTCAACGGCCGACTGAACATGAGCCAACAATGTGCCCAGGTGGCCAAGAAGGTCAATGGCATCCTGGCTTGGATCAGAAACGGTGTGACCAGCAGAGCCAAGGAGGTGATTCTCCCTCTGGACTCAGCACTGGTGAGGCCGCTCCTTGAATCCTGTGTTCAGTTGTGGGCCCCTCAGCACAAGAAGGATGTTGAGGCTCTGGAGAGAGTCCAGAGAAGAGCAACGAGGCTGGTGAAGGGGCTGGAGAACAGGCCCTATGAGGAGTGACTGAGAGAGCTGGGGGTGTTTATCCTGGAGAAGAGGAGGCTGAGAGGAGACCTCATTACTCTCCACAACTCCCTGAAAGGAGGTTGTGGAGGGGAGGGAGCTGGGCTCTTCTCCCAAGGGACAGGGGACAGGACGAGAGGGAATGGCCTCAAGCTCCGCCAGGGGAGATTTAGGCTAGAGATTAGGAGGAAGTTTTTCAGGGAAAGGGTCATTGGGCATTGGAATAGGCTGCCCAGGGAGAGGGTTGATTCCCCTTCCCTGGAGGTGTTTAAGGGACGGGTAGATGAAGTGCTGAGGGACATGGGTTAGTGTTTGATAGGAATGGTTGGACTCAATGATCCGATGGGTCTCTTCCAACCTGGTGATTCTACGATTCTCTGAGAAACCCCTTTCCTGCCCTGGGCTGGGGCAGCGACTGCAGTGCGAGCCCTTCGATGAATGCGGCTGGAGTGGGATCAACGACACATCAGAGAGCGAAAATCTGGGATGCTTGGGTATGAGTGACCTGCTCTACGAGCCTGGGGGAAGAATCAGCCCTGCTGGGAGCTTCCCAAGGGGAGACATCAACCCCAACAGCACCAGAGGAGGAAGGGTGACAGGACAGGACTTTTTTCTGCCCCTTTTTGTGGCTCTGGTGTCTTTGGATGGACATGTTGGGAACCCACAGCAGGAAACTGCCCTCACTCTGTTCCTGTGATCCTGCCTCATGTCAACAAATGTCTTTTAGGCCAAAACATATTTATTTTTTTCAAACAAAGTGTAAATATTGGTGTGAAAATACGGACTTCAGTGGAGATTTTTGGGAGCTATCTTCAAAATAATAGCTTTTAAAGCACTTTTTAAAAGTGGTGTGATGTTTAAAGTTTTTCTTCCAACAAATCTGAATTTATTCCATGGAAAATCTTCAGTCGCAACTATTGGATGGAGGTGTTAGAGGAGAGGGCTGCCGTTCTCTGGCCACTTCCAGCACGTGCTCTTTTACGAGCGTCCCTCGCGTTCCCTCCTGCCTTCGTTACTCGGAGCACCAATGCCTTGCAAGGTCAATTTTTTAATTACAGCTTTCCAGGGCTGATTAACCGACGTGGATCTGCGCAGAACACCCGCTGCGTCTCTGCCAAACGCTGTGGTCGGAGCAAGTTCTCTGCCACCCGAGCTGGCCCCTAAGCCGGGGTGCGGAGAGGGGTTTGTGCCACCCGAGCTGTCCCCTGCCCGGGGGTGCAGAGCAGGGCTTGCGGATCTAATCTGCGCCTGGCACCCGCGGAGGATTCCACGCCCTGGGCAGCAGCTGTTCTGCAGTTGCATCCAGAAGAAAATTGTGAGGATGAGCCCTGTTCAGCCACAGTGGAGCAGCGGTTCAGGCGAGCAAGCTGCCAATGCCATAAGGAAAAATGAGCGGATAAATTGCATTGCCCGCTGCAAACTTCACATTACCGGGTGCAAGACAGCCCGGGGGCTCTTCTGCTGGGCTTCTGCTTCCTCCAGATGGATAAAACACCCTGTCCGGAGGCTCGTGCTGTGGAGAGAGGAGCGACAGAAAGGGTCATTTTTTTTCACAGAAAGGGTCATTGGGCATTGGAATAGGCTGCCCAGGGAGGGGGTTGATTCCCCTTCCCTGGAGGTGTTTAAGGGACGGGTGGATATGAGGTCTTGAGGGACTTGGTTTAGTGTTAGATAGGAATGGTTGGACTAGAAGATCCGATGGGTCCCTTCCAACCTGGTTGTTCTGTGATTCTATGATTCTATGACATGCCTGGAGAGGGTCCAGAGGGAGCGGTGGCAGATTGAGCCCCTGTTTCCCGACGGGGATCCCCGGCACAGGCAGCCAGAGCTGCGGAGCTCGCGCGAGGCATTGCCCTCCCAGCTGCCTGGCACCGCTCGCGGCTTGTTAGGGTGATAATGGAACATTTCAAACACAAGAGCATTAAAAAGCGAGCTGAACTTTCCCCTCCCCAAGCCTCAGCCGTGCCCTAAATAGACATAACAAGCTGCGAAAGGCGGCGCGGAGCGAGCTTGGAGCCATCAGCCCATGTTGACAGCCTTGATGTCTTGGCGGGCAGGATCCAACAGCATCTCCCACTGTATGGCGCTAGATATTTAATAAAGTAAAACCCCCAGGATCAAGAAGGCTGCAATCCCTCCCAGCTCCTTTCTTCTGCTTTGCTCCAGCTCTTTCAAGCCTGCCTCCCGTCTCTCTCCAGAAAATCCTTTCATGCCTCCCGCACCAGACTGACATTTTGACAAGTTGCCACGAGTGACATCTGATTTGTACAAATTTCAAGACTAATAAATCTACCTGTCAAAGCGGAAACTTTAAAAGGAGCTAAGCCCAGCGGGTATAGTTTAACAGAACTCAAGTTGATGAAACTGTAGGATGGAGAAATTATATCTGTCACAATCCACCCACATTAGTTCTGTAGAGATGTTGGCAACTGAAACAAACGTCTTTCACAGCCTGGAAAGAAAAGGGGGAAAAAAATAAAAGGAGACTGTTAATACTGTGAGTAACAAGTAACAGTTCTATTTGTAAACTAGCACACTTATTTATTTAATTTTTAATTTGCCCTTAGATTCACGAGGGAGGGAGCGACCCTCCCTGCTCCCTTGTGCTGCCCGTGCTCCTGGCAGCCCCAGCCGTGCGGGATGGGGCCTCAGCGCTTTCTGCCGCTCGTGAACCTCGATGGAGTTGTGACAATGTGGAGACGATGCTTGTGCGAAGCTGCATGGGACTCGGTGCCTTCATCCCACTGGATCCAGCCGCAAAATCCCCTGAGAGAAACCCCTCCAGGCCCTGCGCCTGCTGCCATGTGCCACCCCCATCCCTCCTGTTCCTCCTGGTGTTTTCTTCTGTCCCCACCTGCGCTGAGAGCCTGGGACATGCGAGGAATACACTGCCTCTGCCAGACTTACCTCCTGTCTGCAAGCCTGGAACTTTCTACAGGCTCTGCTCAACTTTCTCCCCTGTTTATGTATCATTTCCCGGGAGGTTGCAAACACCCCAGCCCTGGGAGGAGGCTGGGAGCAGAGAACAGGCTTCCCTGCTCGGGGTGTCCCCCAGAGCCCTTCGTCTTCCCCCACTCCAACCCCATTGCTGTGACATTTTGCTTGTGCAGCGTTAGAAACAAGGCTGGTGTTTGAAGGGGGTTAGAGAAGCAACCATGCGCACCCAGAGAAGGAGACGCAGAGCCTCGTACCCAACTGAATTTCCTTTTTGATTGCATCCTCTGCTTGAGACACAGAGACGTGAGCAGCCAGTTCATTCTGCCTGTTGGGAAGAGATTGGTTTCCAAGTCGCACGTTGCCCGAAACTCCTGCAGCCACCTCTGCAGCGCCACGAGTGCCTTGAGGTGTATCTAATGACTGAGCGAAACCTCGGAGCTGATGATTTATGCCGACTGCTTTGGTTAGAACTTGCCTATCTCCTTTCATTACAGAGGAGACTGGAACGTTAGCTCTTTCCACTCAAATCCCACCTGCCGAGAGACTCCCTGCGTCCTCCCCAGCCTGCGATGTTGCTGCCTCCCCCAGCAAGAATCGTGGAATCATAGAACAACCAGGTTGGAAGGGACCCATCGGATCTTCTAGTCCAGCCGTAAGGATGTGCTGGCTCTGCACGGTGGGGAGGGAAGTGCTGCCAGTGTCTGCTCTGCCTGCTGTGGGCTCACTCCTGCTTCCCCGAGCTCTGCGTGGGAGGCACACGTAAGCAAGGCTGCTCTTGGGTGTGACACAGCACTGGCTGGACCTGGAAGCAGGTCCATAGCCTGCAAAAGCTTGTTTCAGTCCCACCCCAGTGATGCCCACGCTTCTTGTGGCTCCTCTGCTCCTCAGGAGTAAACCTGGTCTCCTAAGTTTGATTCACAGCTGGCATTTCTGAGCACTGGTGAGACAAGGAGCCTGGGGAAGCAGCAGTCAGGCAAGAAGATGCCTACCCCGTGTTCCTAGCAGCCTTGGAGATCCTTGGCTTAGGTGTCCAGGTTGCCCAGAGCAGTGGTGGCTGCTCCATTCCTGGAGATGTCCAAAGCCAGGTTGGATGGGGCTTGGAAACCCTGATACAGTGGGAAGTGGCTGGAATTGGATGATATTTAAGGTCCCTTCCAACACAAACCGTTCTCTGATTTTGCAGACTGGCATTTCCATGGGATGAAGCAATTATCACTAACAATCAAGTCCAGAGAAGAGCGACGAGGCTGGTGAAGGGGCTGGAGAACAGGCCCTATGAGGAGCGGCTGAGAGAGCTGGGGGGGTTTATCCTGGAGAAGAGGAGGCTGAGAGGAGACCTCATTACTCTCTACAACTACCTGAAAAGAAGGTTGTAGAGAGGAGGGAGCTGGGCTCTTCTGCCAAGTGACAGGGGACAGGGCAAGAGGGAATGGCCTCAAGCTCCACCAGGGGAGATTTAGGCTGGAGATTAGGAGGAAGTTTTTCCCAGAAAGGGTCATTGGGCATTGGAATAGGCTGCCCAGGGAGGTGGTTGATTCCCCTTCCCTGGAGGTGTTTAAGGCACAGGTGGATGAGGTCTTGAGGGACATGGTTTAGTGTTTGATGGGAATGGTTGGACTAGAAGATCCGATGGGTCCCTTCCAACCTTGTTGTTCTATGATTCTATGAACAAGTAAATCCCAGTCCTCATCACCCTGACCACCAGAGCATCTCCCAGAGCTGCGAATCTTGAAGGTTTCAGAGGCCTCAGCACTGCACAAACCTTTCCCAGCCCAGCAGCCGCCACCCTGGGATCATCCTGGGCCGTTCCTCGCTTCCGGCAGGTCCTGTGTGGAGATGTGCTTCCCCAGAGAACCAGCCAATAGATTTGCTTTCCCTTAGACGCACAGCTGCAGAAACAAGCCATGTAGAAGGTTTATTAAGCTTGGTTAATTTTCTAATAGCCACAGTGATGATGGATGTAAGCCACGCTGTCTTCCAGCTCAACTTCAAAGTCAAATAAAAATAATCACGCTGGTGGGAAAACATAATTCCTGTTGCTCAGGCAGATAATATATGGTGTGTTTGTACCTGCCAAGAGTTTCGTCTCTGGTAACAGTCCTGTGTACCTCAGAGGGGTCACAGTTCGGCTCGTGCTCTCCCAGCCGCCACATACTGAGGATTTTAGTGTAAACAACCCGCAGACGTAAGGATTTTTTCCAGCATCTGTATTATTTCTGATAGAATTCCTGCACCGAGGGCTCTGTTGGGTGAAGGTAGAAGAGGGAGGCTCTGTTCCTGCATACCTCCTGCACTGATATTCATAGAATCATAGAACAACCAGGTTGGAAGAGACACATCGGATCATCGAGTCCAACCTTTCGTGCCTGCCCATCTCCTAGGGTGAGCATTCTGTGGATGGGAGCCTGGTGATGGCTTTGAAGTTCTTTCTTGCAGCTCTTTCACTCAGGAGCTGGGGGGTTTGGATTTGGCTGGTGTGAGGAGCTGTCTTCAGTGATTTCTACCACGAATTCTACCAGCAGTGTGCCCAGGTGGCCAAGAAGGCCAGTGGTATCCTGGCTTGGATCAGAAATGGTGTGACCAGCAGGGCCAGGGAAGTTATTCTCCCTCTGGACTCAGCACTGGGGAGGCTGCTCCTTGAATCCTGTGTTCAGTTGTGGGCCCCTCAGCACAAGAAGGATGTTGAGGCTCTGGAGAGAGTCCAGAGAAGAGCAACAAGGCTGGTGAAGGGGCTGGAGAACAGGCCTTATGAGGAGCGGCTGAGAGAGCTGGAGGTGTTTATCCTGGAGAAGAGGAGGCTGAGGGGAGACCTCATTACTCTCTGCAACTACCTGAAAGGAGGTTGTGGAGAGGAGGGAGCTGGGCTCTTCTCCCAAGGGACAGGGGACAGGACAAGAGGGAATGGCCTCAAGCTCCACCAGGGGAGATTTAGGCTGGAGATTAGGAGGAAGGTTTTCACGGAAAGGGTCATTGGGCATTGGAATAGGCTGCCCAGGGAGAGGGTTGATTCCCCTTCCCTGGAGGTGTTTAAGGCACAGGTAGATGAGGTGCTGAGGGACATGGTTTAGTGTTTGATAGGAATGGTTGGACTCGATGATCCGATGGGTCTCTTCCAACCTGGTTGTTCTATGATTCTATGAACCCAAGCACTCGCTGCCGTTCCTTCTGGCTCTCAGGGGCAGACTGGGCTGGGCAGCCCTCAACTGGCTCTTGCTGGGGCTCAGCCCCAGTCCTCACAGCCTCTGCAGCAGAGAACCTGCCCCTCGCTGTCCCTTGGGTCGGATCCAGCCTGCCTCTCCCTCTGCTGCAGAGCTGCCCGTTTGTATTGAATGGCATCTGAAAATCTCTTGCTCGGAAAACCACAACACGCGGGGATTATCCAAGAGGAATTTAACTCACTTCTCTGTGATAAACTCTGGTTAGGGAGATTACGACTGTTTACCCAAGAAGTAAATATTGCTCAGTGCTTAACGGCTGCCAGAGACGAGGCAGAGGGCTTGCTGGTGGCCGTGGGGCCAGGCTGCAGGCGATGCCGCAGCATTTACAGCCCTGCTGCTCCCTGGGCACCGTGTGCACAAACCCATTCTCCCCAAGTGCAGGGGTTTCATAGAATCATGGAATGGTTTGGGTTGGAAGGGACCTCGGAGCCCACCCAGTGCCACCCCTGCCATGGGCAGGGACACCTCCCACTGGCTCAGGGGCTCCAAGCCCCATCCAACCTGCCCTTGAACCCCTCCAGGGATGGGGCAGCCACCCCTGCTCTGGGCAACCTGGGCCAGGGCCTCCTCACCCTCACAGCAAAACATTTCTTCGTGAGATTTCATCCCAATCTCCTCTCTTTCAGCTCAAAACTGTTCCCCCTCATCCTCTCCCTGCCCTCCCTGATCCTGAGCCCCTCCCCAGCTTTCCCGGAGCCCCTTTCTGAACTGGAAGGAGTTTGGCAGGAGATTTGTGGAGTCTGGTGAAGCAGGGACAGTTGTCCTCGCCGCCTGCAGCCTGGTGAAGTGTTTCTGTGCTGGCTCTTGCTAATCTGATTTGCTGAGCTCAGCTAACTTGATCAGCTGGATGAGGGATGGCAGACAAGCCCAGCCGCTTATTTCCATTATACTTCTTCCACTGCTCTATCCCCCGTCCACGGCATATGACACCCATATATCTTGACAGAGAAATTAAGCATGGGAAGGGAAAGTTTTCTTCTCTCCCACTAACACCTTGTGCCTGTCACCGGTTTGCTGCCTGTCTGGGCATTTTACGTGTCTGCAGTTCACCAGAGATCGCAGCTGCGATGCTGCTGCAGGGCACGTTCATCTCTGCTGCATCCCTAGCCCCTTGGCTTCACCCGGTGGCTGCACCCTTGTCCTTAGAATCATAGAACAACCAGGTTGGAAGGGACCCATCGGATCTTCTAGTCCAACCATTCCTATCAAACGCAAAACTAAGTCCCTCAAGACCTCATCCACCCGTCCCTTAAACACCTCCAGGGAAGGGGAATCAACCCCCTCCCTGGGCAGCCTATTCCAATACCCAATGACCCTCTCTGTGAAAAACTTCCTCCTAATCTCTAGCCTAAATCTCCCCTGGTGGAGTTTGAGGCCATTCCCTCTTGTCCTGTCCCCTGTCCCTTGGGAGAAGCTCCCTCCTCTCTACAACCTCCTTTCAGGTAGTTGTAGAGAGTAATGAGGTCTCCCCTCAGCCTCCTCTTCTCCAGGATAAACCCCCCCAGCTCTCTCAGACGCTCCTCATAGGTTCTGTTCTCCAGCCCCTTCACCAGCTTCGTTGCTCTTCTCTGGACTCTCTCCAGAGCCTCAACATCCTTCTTGTGCTGAGGGGCCCACAACTGAACACAGGATTCAAGGAGTGGCCTCCCCAGTGCTGAGTCCAGAGGGAGAATCATCTCCCTGGCCCTGCTGGTCACACCATTTCTGATCCAAGCCAGGATGCCCTTGGCCTTCTTGGCCACCTGGGCACACTGCTGGCTCATGGTCAGTCGCTGTCGACCAACACCCCCAGGTCCCTCTCCTCCTGGCAGTTTTCCAGCCAGACTTCTCCCAGTCTGTAGCTCTGCAGAGGGTTGTTGTGCCCCAAGTGCAGGTCGTGGCATTTGGCCGTGTTAAACCTCATCCCATTGGACACTGCCCAGTGCTCCAGCCTGTTTAGGTCCCTTTGCAGAGCCTCCCGACCCTCCAGCAGATCCACATTTGCACACTTAGGACGAGGCCTGGCACATCAGTGCAGCTCTGCACATCTGTTTAGGGGAAAATACGCTTGCATATGCTCAGAGGTTTCTTAGCAGATCGTGCCACGCTCGCTGCTGTCCTGCCTGGCTGCCTGGTCCGTACGAGGACAGGAGCCAGCTGTCCCCGGCTCCTGGGGGATTTGCCCTGCTCCGAGCTCACCCCGTTCCGTGGTTGTGTTGTGTGTGACGGGGGCTCTGCAGGCTCTCGGTTACTGCTGCGCATCTGGCCGTGAGGACAAAGCTGCTGTGTCTGTTACCATCCGCACAGGAGCTCAGGCAGCGCCCACATCACTGCTGGCTAAAAAAAAAAAAAAAAAACCACAGGGGCTTGGAAAATCAGTTCGAATTAACACATCCACCACTAGTCTTGTGGCACCCAACCTGCCTCCGGTGCCTCTTTGAAGCACACCAGACCTCCTGGAAGACGATAACGGAGGGCACGGCCAGGGGAGACCTTTGGTGAGGAACAATGGCAGCCTCCCACGTACAAACGCTCTCAACAAAATTGATGTTTATGTTTCTGTCTTGGGGGGAGCGGAGCATGGGCTGCTTGCCCTGCTAATTTGCCATCTCTGCAGAGGCCGACCGGGCAGATCTTTGCAGGCGGCTGCTTTGCACATCTGCTTGGATGGCAGGAGAAGACAGATAGACCCCCTCGTCTTTCTAATTCCCCTTCCCTTTGTACTGTGGGCGCTCCCCTCCTCGCCTGGTGGGCTTATCTCCCCTCCAGGTTTCAAAGCGGCGCTAACCGTATCCATCACCCGAGTTGCATTAGCGAGGCGAGCTCCAGGCTGTCACCGCACCTCATGCGCAGGCATATGTTCCGGCGAAGGGCCGAGTGATTTAGAGGGGACCATTCACATTCGCAGTCATCGCTTCAGATAAACAGGCTGAGAGTTTAATGATTTCAAGGTAAAGCTCTTTTATTAAGACAACACAAGGAACTCTTTTCAACCACAGCTGACATCACTATAATAAATCACCATCGTGTCTTGTGGGATTGAAAAAGCCAAAATACTGTCAGAACTGATTTTTCTGGCTACTCTTGCCTCCAGAACAAACCATGTGTTTTTAATCAACAAATCTTTGTTTTGCATTTCTAAGACCCTAGCACTCTTTAAATAGTTAGCATTTACCAGAGGGATATTTTAAATTCAACACGCTGCTTCCTTACTGAAGAGATTAGGAAATAGGGCACCACGTTACAGACTTACTGGGCCCGGCCAGACCTTTCTATGTTTGTTATGTTCCTATAGTACAGAGAAGGTCTTTCCCATGCTTCTCTCTGGCTTCGTTAGACTTTTTCTTTCCCCAAAATCAGGACATTTGCTGCTTCTGCTTCAAACCGTTTCCCAAGGCACAGAATTGTAGAGATGTAGAATTGTTGAGGCTGTTGAAGCAACACGTCCCCACGTTCTTTGAACCCCCCTGGGATGGAGACTCCGCTGCTGCCCTGGGCATCCTGGTCCAGGGCTTCACCACTCTGTCAGTAAAGAAATTTTTCCCAATATCCAGTCCAAACCAATTCTGGCACAACTCGAGGTCATTCCCTCTCATCCCATCACTTCTTACTTGGGAGCAGAGCCCGGCACCCAACTCACCACAACCTCCTTCCAGGAGCTGCCGAGAGTGATGAGGTCTCCCCTCAGCCTCCTCTTCTTCAGGCTCAACAGCCCCAGGTCCCTCAGCTTTTCCTCGTAATCCTTGTTCTCCAGACCCTTCCCCGTCTTCACTGCCCTCCTCTGGATGTGCTCCAGCCTCCTGATGCCTACCTAGCACGTGAACGTCGCGAGAGCCCTCCCTGGGAAAAGTGATGGGAATAAGCCCACACAGCCCTTCTCCTTCGCCCAGCAAAGCCCTGGAGGAGGCGGTTGGAGCATCCCACCTGCCTGCTGCTGCCAGCGCTCTCTGTTCATGCCCAGGATGTGCTGGTGCTTTTCGGCTGCATTTCCCCCCATGCCAACAGTGGGATCCTGGAGGGGATCTCCTCCCAGCTCTGCTTTCAAGGTCAGACTGAAAGCGGAGACGTGGGGATCCTCTTTCACGCCATGCAGGAACCCCTCCGGCTCAACTCGGCGTGCTCTGCCTGCTTGGCACAAATGTCAGGGCTGAGAATAAACCCAGGAGAGGGCCTGGGTGAGGAGATGCCCACGCCAGTCACCCCAAGAGTGAGCTGGAGGGCTGAACATCCCTCCTGCTCTCCTGTAGGCTTCTCCCCCATGATGACAGCTAGCCCTGGGGCCCCTGCGCCGCCCCTGGATTGGGGTTGAACTTTCCCCTTCGGATGAACTCCCACCAGCCTCCTCACCTCCTGAGCTGACCCGGGGCCGGCAGCCGAGCCCCCTCCCCAGCTCGGAGCCCCCTCCCCAGCTGGCAGCCCCCCTGAGGGCCGCATGAAAGCAACCTGGGCACACACGCTGCCCTGGCACCCTCCCACGCGGCCACCGAGATCAAAGCCCGCGCTGGGAATCAAAGCATGTGACAGGCAGGTGTCCGTCCCCCTCGACAGGGCCGCGATTAATCACAGGTTCTATCCCACAAGGAGATCAAACCGGGCCTCCCGCCGGCTGTTGGTTAAAGCCTTGCCTTCAAGTTACCCTAATTAAAGTTTTCTCTCGGCCTCCCCCGTGTTTGCCCGGCTGACTGCTGTCCCATGACCGCCCCTTTCACTCCTTAAAACAAAGGCTGCTGTGAGGAGCTCTGGACAGCCGGAGCTGCCGGCCTGGCCGTGCTTCCCAGCCCTTTCTTCTCCAGCTGCTGCAGAGCCACAAGGAGCTCCCACCGTGGGCAGGGGGGAAGCCGAGCCCTACACCCACCTTCTAAACCAGGAGAATTGGCTAAAAAGCCTTGTTTTGAATATTTACAGAAGGGCTGGACGTGTGGAGCAGTGGTGGGACCCGGAGGAACCCCTCTGTGCTAACGGCTCCTCTCCATCCCCCTTCCTGAGGTTCCCACCTTGCTGTGTCGCCAACAGTGATGTCAGGATGGGGAGACAAAGGAAATGTGTCTCTCCAGCTTGGCTTGAAGTGTTTCAGGGTTGCATAAAAGCGATTCAGGGGAGAATCGAGCTGTTCCTGTGGCTAAAAGGTGGAGGATTAAAATGACTTAGACATAGAATCATAGAGTAACCAGGTTGGAAGAGACCCACCAGATCATCACGTCCAAAATAGAATCATAGAACAACCAGGTTGGAAGAGACCCATCGGATCATCGAGTCCAACCATTCCTATCAAACACTAAACCAAGTCCCTCAAGACCTCATCCACCTGTGCCTTAAACACCTCCAGGGAAGGGGAATCAACCACCTCCCTGGGCAGCCTATTCCAATGCCCAATGACCCTCTGTGTGAAGAACTTCCTCCTAACATGCCACATAACACAGTAGTTTTAAGGTTTCCTTTTCCCCCCTAACATGGACGTTATTTCACTCACGTGGGGGATAAAAAAAGGAGGAGAAAAGTCAAGCATTTCGCTGCCAGGAGTTGGGAAAACAGTTATTCAGATGGCAAAAAAGGCTTGAAACAGAACCCTGCCTGAGCTCACCCTGTCTGAGGCCAGGGCTTGGCCCAAGGAGGCAGTGGGGATGCAGCCCTGTGGCCAAAACAACAAAAGCAGCATGGCCAGCAGGGAGGGAGGGCATCCTGCCCCTCTGCTCCACTCTGTGAGACCTCTCTGGGAGCCCTGCGTCCACTTCTGGAACCCTAAGCACAGGGAGGACATGGAGCTGTTGGATTGAGTCTGGAGGAGACCGCGGAGATGATCTGAGGGATGGAGAACCTCTGCGGTGAGGCCGGGCTGAGAGCTGGGGTTGTTCAGCCTGGAGAAGAGAAGACTCCAAGGAGACCTTAGAGCAGCTTCAGTGCTGAAAGGGGCTCCAGGAAAGTTGGGGAGGGGCTGTTTAGCAAGGCCTGTTTTGACAGGCCTTTGACGTGGTTGGACTCGATGATCCAATGGGTCTCTTCCAACCCAGTTGTTCTATGATTCTATGACAGGACAAGGAGCAATAGTTTTAAGCTAAGGGAGAGCAGATTTAAACTGGAGCCGGCAGTGGGTGTTCAGTGATGAGTCTCCCCAGTGGCCAGTGGGTCAATGCCCACCGCCCTGGGAAGGACCCTCCTTGCTTTTGAACTTGTTTTTTCTCCCTGCAATGAGCTGGGGCGGCTGTCAACGTGGGCTGTGATGGATGGGAACGACTGCTGGGCAGGACACGGGCTTCAATTGCCAGCTCACATTAACTCTGGCACCGGGACAAACCACCTTTCGCAGCCTCCCCGCGACCTCTCTCCCTCTCCTCGCTCACAAGCCATCACTCAAACGCCTGCCCCCAGCCCGACCTTTTTTCCAGAAGCAGCTTTGCTAAAAGCAGCGGTTTTTCCCCTGAACCCTGCCAGAGGAATTCCATTGGCACTGCTGGGGATGCGGTGCCGAGCCAGTGCCAGCCACGCTCTGTGGGGCTCCGATGGGTCTGCGGTGGCCGGACACGCGTGGGTGAAGGCACAGGGACAAATCCAGCTCCTTGCATCTATTTGTCCAGTTGTGCAGCTGCCTCTCAGCCCCTCTTTGAAGTCCTTTCTCTCTGTTTTTCTAGCTGATGGCCTCCACCCGGGGTTCCCGGGGTCAGGGTTAGGCAGACTGCAAAAAAGTTTTTACTCTTGGGTTCAGAAGAGCATCCGAACGTTCAGGCTCTTCGCAGCTCTGGGTAAGAGCATCTTCCCTGCCCTTCCCCATTTGCTGCCTGCCAGGGACTGGAGCTCCCACTACAAATTATGGAATCCTGGAATGGTTTGGGGTGGAAGGGACCTCGGAGTCCACCCAGTCCCACCCCTGCCATGGGCAAGGACACCTCCCACTGGATCAGGGGCTCTGAGCCCCATCCAACCTGCCCTTGAACCCCTCCAGGGATGGGGCAGCCACCCCTGCTCTGGGCAACCTGTTCCAGGGCCTCCTCACCCTCACAGCAAAACATTTCTTAAGATGTAAACATCCCTTCTTTCAGCTTGAAGCATATTCTCCTCATCTTCTCCCTGTGCTCCTTGCTCAAGGACCCTTTGGGCAGCAGGTTCCCGTCCTGAAGGGCCAGGAGAGCCGAGCCGGCGCGACGGAGCAGGTTTGTCCACTCTGCCACACGTGCACAGCCTAATACGATGCTGTTCTGGTCTTGGCCTCACATTATTAATAATAATAACTGTAAAATTTCTATTACCCACCACACACAGATGGAAGTGGCCAGATAAAGGTCTGTGAGCTGCGCAACGTGCTGCTGGGGAGAGATGGGGATCTAAATAGGATTTTCTTTTTTAAACCCAAGATAATAATGATAATGCTAATAACAATAACGGCAATCATCCCTCTTCTGAGCCTGCCTCGAGATCCAGATCTTATCCTAAACAAGAAAATAATTCTAAGCCCCAGAGAACGCATTGAAAATTAATATTGATTATTAGGAATAATAGTCCTTCTAGGAATAGCAATGCAGCGTCTAGGGGAAAGGATTCCTCCAGGGCCAGGTGATAATCACAGTCATATTTAGTATCTGCTCTGCACTTGCTATCCTCAGAGCAGATTAACCTCTTCGTCACGAGCTTAATTACCTGGCGCGGGGTGAGCCTGGTTGGAGGGGAGCGGCTGTGCCGGTGAGATACCTCTTACCTGGAGGACCCCAGTGATGTGGGAGCCCCTCATCCCCCTCCACACGCGGCCTCTGGGATGGACCCCAGAGCCGGCAGTGTCGTGCGGCCCCTCCGGCCACCCCAGCAGCTCCAGGTTCTCCAGGAGCCCACACAATGTGGCTGCCACGCCGCTTAACGCAGCACAATGAAATATTGAAAGGGCTTTCAAAACGCAACATGTTGAGGCAGAAATCTATGGAAGATGTTTAATACTAATTCTATTAGGCATCTGAGTTAATGAATCACAACTGTAAGAAATCATGATAATCCAGCAGGCATTAGTGACAGATTAGCTTCAAAGCTACCATAAAAGTGCCATAATGCTTACCTAGCGGCATGATTAATGCCAGCAATACATAATGGCATTATGAGGGATGGAGAGGCACGGCGGCGCTCGCACAGCCCCTTCACTCCGGCCATCGGCCTGCAGCGCGGCTCTGGCCTCGAGCGGCACGGGGCAGCGATGCCGTACGGGTCCTGCAGCCCTTCCCGGGGCACCTCACGGCCCTGAGAGCTGTTTGCCCACCATGAGCCCACAGGTGGTGTCCACAGGAGCAGGAGGTGGGGGCTGCAGGTGTCTTCACTCAGGTGGTGATGGGGAGGCAGAGGTTATAAATAGGAGCTCACAGTTTGGTGCATTGAGGGTTCTGAGGGTCAGGGTTGCAACATCAAAGTGGTGCAAGGTTGGGTGTTTGCAGATGGTAAATGCAGGTCTTGCCCTGTAGGTGCTTGAGCTGTTTCTTCCTCCGAGGATGCTTCTTCCTCCAAGGATGCTTCTTCCTCCAAGGCTGAGTCTTCAGCAAAGCCTCCTGTTGCCTCCTCCACAAACTGACCCAGATCCAGGGCTCTGTTTCTTGAAGCCAGCGTCGATCCCTGCTGAGGAGCCCATCAGGAGAGCTTGGAGTGCTGCTCAGCGCTGATTGCCTGTGTCTGGCTGATGGAGGTCCAGCCAAGCATGCCCTCCCGGGCCGAGGTACTGGCAGGTACAACAGTCCCGAGTGTCAGCAGAAACGTAAGTGGAACAAGTTGCTATTGAATGGAACTAGACGTCTCGTTATGGCTTTTCAGGATTGTTTTCCTATGTCTTTATTGCTCAGGTTTGCTTAATTCTAAAGTGGATGCCTGCCAAATCGTCTATCAAATTACCTACTGGCAAGTAACCTGTGATTAGTTCACTTCAGTGCGACCCTCTTATAGTTGACTTATAGCCAAGCAAAATATGGGTTTAATCAAGGAAAAAATTGGACATGATGTTTCAATGAAAGATAGCAGGGTAGGTACTATCTGTTCAGCGGAAATAGAGAAAGATGCAGTCCGGAGGTGGAGAGCAGAGCAGAGGAGGGGTGGCCAGCTCAGCTCCGCAAGAATGAGCTGAGAACAATTGCTTTGAGGCTTGTGAGTGACTTGGGGACACTGAGAAACTTGGTCCTTGCCTGACGAATTGTTTGGCTGTGTCTTCTTGCTTCCTCAGTGGAGCTGAGATCACGCTCGAGCTCCTCTCTGTCCTCTGTCTTGTGCCCTTCTAAGAGTCTCAGGATGTTGTATCAGCTCCAGCTATTCCAGCCGTGTCCCCCTGTGCAGATCTGTCTTCCAGCAACACTCTCGTGCCCCAGCAGGAGATGCTTTGGGGAGCAAAGACTCATGAGAGGAGACCTCATTACTCTCTACAACTCCCTGAAAGGAGGTTGTGGAGAGGAGGGAGCTGGGCTCTTCTCCCAAGGGACAGGGGACAAGACGAGAGGGAATGACCTCAAGCTCCACCAGGGGAGATTTAGGCTGGAGATTAGGAGGAAGTTTTTCACACAGAGGGTCATTGGGCATTGGAATAGGCTGCCTAGGGAGGTGGTTGATTCCCCTTCCCTGGAGGTGTTTAAGGCACAGGTGGATGAGGTCCTGAGGGACATGGGTTAGTGTTTGATAGGAATGGTTGGACTCGATGATCCGATGGGTCTCTTCCAACCTGGTTGTTCTATGATCTTATGTTTGTGTGGTGTTTATTAATGCTGATGTGCCAGGTGGGTTCATCCCGTAGTCCCGACTCTCCTGCAGGTTGGGCAAGTTCTCAGCAAGTAGAAGCTGGTGAACTTGCACTTATTCTCTCGGCTCTTCTGGTTTCCAGTGTCTGAGGATGTGCAGGAAAGTCGACCGAGAGCCCCTGGCAGGGTGGGATGTGAGGAGGAAGATGAAGCTGCAGTGAGGAGTGAGCAGAGGCAGGTGTTTGGTGTGTCTGGGGTGTAGGACTGATGTGTAAAATCTCCTTCCAGTTTCTTGTGCTTCACTTTTTGTGTTCTGATGGGCTCCCGGGGAGATGAAGCATCTTGTTGATTATCTGGCTGAACCCAGTGTGAGACCTGGGGATGCTTCTGCTCCCCAAAGCCCCCGAGGCTTTTCTTTCCTTTGCGTCTGGCTGTTTTCCCAGTTGTAAACCAGTATGAGTCCCCGTGGGAACCTGATGGGACCCACAACTGTCCAAAAAAACCTGTAGATGTGGCACTTTGTGTGACGTAGTTTAGTAAACATGCTGATGTTGCGTCGATGGTTGGACTGGATGAGCTTAAAGGTTTTTTTCAACCTTAATAATTCTGATTCTATGACTCTCCCCAGATCCCCTGTGGCTCAGGCCAAGCCAGCAGCTAGCGTGGTCCCACTCCAAGCCCCTTCCCGCGTTGCTCGGTGTGTGTGACGTCTTCTCAGGGTAGAAAGACATGTCTTGCTCTGGGTCGGGTGGTTCCTGCAGTTACCCACGTGGCTCAGGGACGGTCGTGACAGTCCCTGGAACGTGTGGTGTCATTGAAAATCCCCAACTCCTGGCATCGCAGCGATGTGGGCGCACTCCTCTCCTCTTCTTCCTCCCCCCCTTCTTTTAATTTTAAGCTGTTTTTCAACCTTCGCCGAGGCAAGCTCCAAAACTTGACTCCCGAAGGCTAAAAAACTGGAAGGTAAATAAAAATAACCCCAAAGTTAATTATATACTTAACAAGTCATGATTTTTTTTTAAGCCCGTCTTGTTCCTTGTGGGGGTCTGACTCACGATTCTGAGCACTTGCAGTTGGCAATAATATCTTGCTGTAATTTGAATTAAACCACTTGTAGCAGTGCTCTGTTCTCTAATTTCATTTAGGCCCAGTGGGTGTCCTGTCTTCCTGGAATTTGTTGGCTATCTAATGAGAAGCAGCCCGGGAAACCCAGTTAATGAATAAAGTCAGACGTCTCGCGGGGGAAAAAGGGGGCGAGGAGGGTGGGAGAGGGTAGGTGAGGCCAAGCGAGGGAGTTGTGGGGCTGTTGACGTGGGCTCCTCGCGCATCAGGAGCCGCATCCCCATCGCGTCCCTCTGGTCCCTCCAGCAGCCTCTTGACCCAGCGCTGAACTCTGGCTCAGCCCCGAGCTCCAGAGGTGTGTTTGATCCTCCCCATCTGCCTGATTTTCCTTAGGAAAGGGGAGGTTTGCTCTTGCAGGCAGAGCTGGGCGAGTCGTCTTGCAGGTGCCGAGTTGGAGCTGCGCTCGTGGTCACCACCAAACCTGAGCCCCCCCACCAGTGACAAACTGGTCTGTGCTGCTGTGTGCTGGTTGGGGGCATCACCCTGCACCTCTCGCTTGCAGCTCGTGGGCGTTCAGGCTGCTCTCGATGCCGGGCGCGCAGCCTGGCCATGGAATGGCTCCTCCTCTGCCAAAATAGAAGGCGAGGATGTTTTCGATGGCCTCTGTCCCACAGGGATGTGCGGTTTCCCGCAACAATCTCCAGCAGAGCTGTTTCCACACAAGCTTTGCCAACGGTTGCCGCTGGCAGGGAGCGAGTGCCCGGAGCTGGTAGGTCCCATTCTGGCTGCCAGGGTTGTGTGGTGCTTGCTGTCCTGTCCTCCTCCTAACCAACCGTCCGTGATCCCATCTGCAGTTGGAGCCCCAAACCTGCTGCTGAGCGACAGCTTCATGAGGAGGTGGATCCCAGTTACCTTGGGAGGAAGAGGAGGGAATAATGATTAATGCAGATGGTGCTATTCCTTTTGGGGGGAAAAAAATAGAAAGAAATTAGAAAGAGGGAGGTTATTCTCCCTCTGGACTCAGCACTGGTCAGGCCACTCCTTGAATCCTGTGTCCAGTTCTGGGCCCCTCAGCACAAGAAGGATGTTGAGGCTCTGGAGAGAGTCCAGAGAAGAGCAACGAAGCTGGTGAAGGGGCTGGAGAACAGGCCCTATGAGGAGCGGCTGAGAGAGCTGGGGGTGTTTATCCTGGAGAAGAGGAGGCTGAGAGGAGACCTCATTACTCTCTACAACTCCCTGAAAGGAGGTTGTGGAGGGGAGGGAGCTGGGCTCTTCTCCCAAGGGACAGGGGACAGGACAAGAGGGAATGGCCTCAAGCTCCACCAGGGGAGATTTAGGCTGGAGATTAGGAGGAAGTTTTTCCCAGAAAGGGTGATTGGGCATTGGAATAGGCTGCCCAGGGAGGTGGTTGATTCCCCTTCCCTGGAGGTGTTTAAGGCACAGGTAGATGAGGTGCTGAGGGACATGGTTTAGTATTTGATAGGAATGGTTGGACTGGATGATCCGATGGGTCTCTTCCAACCTGGTTGTTCTATGATTCTATGAAAAAGGAGGGAAAAAAAAAAAATTGGGGCTCTTTTTTCATATATTAAAAAAAAAAGGAGGAAAAAAAAGAATTCCGAAGTCGTACAAGTTGCTGAGTTGAATTGCGGGGGCTGGGGTCGGATGATTAACAACCCTCCCGCGTTTCAGCATCACAGTCATTACTCACTGCGATCCTGAGGCTTCTCAGTTACCGGCCCCGGCGCAGGACGCCCATTTTTTCCATTGACTGAAAACACATTCTGACTGAAAACAAACTTTGGGTCCCCAAGGCTTGGCAAGCCTCGGGTCCTTCCCCGTATTTAATCAACGGGAAGCTAAACACTTTCAATCTGCGACGGCTCATTTGGAGGGGGAGCTTTGGGCCCTCGCGAGGTGCCAGATATAATAACTCTCCCCTTTTCTTTTCCGAGGCCCTACTTTTATAATTTTGCTATTTTTCAATGTCAGCCCCATCTTTTGAAGAAATTTTATTGGATTTCCTGCTAGACTTCAGCGAGGATTTTTCTTTCTTTGGCAGAAATATCAAGCAGAACAGGGGAAAAACTCAATCATAATCTTGGAGCGAGGTTTGTTATTAGTTAGGATTTCTTTGTCTGTTCGCACAAACACGTTATTTAAGAGCCCTGCGGGTCAACGGGCTCCTGGCTCTGGGGAACCGGCCCCTGGGGAAGGTCCCTGCTGTCCATCTGTCTGTCCCGGGTCCACCGTCTGCTCTGGTCTCATGGTTTTTAGAAGCTAGGGCAGCTTCAAACCCGCTCTGGGTGCAAGATGCTGAATGGGCTGCATTTTTTGGAGGTTTGGGGATGCACAGCGGAGTCCTCCCCGTGAGCTTTCAGGTGTGTGAAACCCCGGTGAGGCCTTCGGCAGCCCCGGTGAGGCCTTGGGCAACCGGTGCCTCCTGGCTCTTCCTGGAGAAGCGTAGAGCACGTGAGCTGCTGCTGCTGGAGCAGCTCTCCTGCCCTCTTAGGAGAGCAGCTTTTGCTGGCTCGAGGCTTTCCAGGGGCTCTCAAGGCTTTTCCTTCTTTCTCCTCTCCGCGTTTGAGGTTAAGAAGAATGCTGCAGCATTCAATAAATCGCTTGGCGTGGCGCACGCCAAAACAAGAAAATGTAATTCAGATTAAAGTCACCCTCTGGCTAAAATGATAGTTTATTAAATAAACTGCGGCGCTGCCAATCAACTCCGCTGGCAAGCAATCCTTTGACATTAATCTTTTTTGATGTGATTTAGGGTCCACCTGGGCCTTTGTAGAGTATCTCCCATAATTTCTTTCCCATCTCTCTGGATCGAGCTGCCGTGCTTGGCTCCGTTGACAAATTCCCCAAGTAATCCCTCAAAAGATTGGAGAAACGCTCCAAACGCTCCATTAAATTTATTTTCCGTGCTTTAAGAGCCCCAAAACTGTGTCCAATAAATAAGTGTTCGCTGTGATTTATTGAAACGCTGCTCTGATTTAGAGTTATAGGCGGGGGAAATATGTCCCCCCTGGGAACTGGGGAGACTGGCCGAGCAAGCGAGACCAGATGTGTCGGCGTGGGACGGGGGATGGGGCTCGGCAGGGTCCAGAGCCTGGACCCTGCTCCCAAACCTCGGAGCGAAAGGTCCTCGCTTGAGTTTTCTTGCCTGAAAAATTTATGGCGGTTGTCGTTATCGGGGGGGAGAGCATCAAAAGGAGTCGTTCTGGCCCTCGTTTTTTTTTTTTATTTTTTTGCACAGGCCTTTTGATAAATATGATACTTAGAAATATGCCTCCCACAAGACGGGAAAGCCATAGAGTTAAAATGAAGTAATCTGTCAGTAAACTTGCTGGAATCAAGGCCAAAATGAAACCTGTGAAAGCAGGAGGGGGAGAAGGGGACCCTGCACAGGGTTGGCCATCCTGGGGGTGGGTTTATCCTCATGGTTGGAATGAGAGGCTCCTTTTGAGGGAGTCATGTTCACCCTGGTGTGGGTGCTGAGCCGCTCTGGCTGCTGGGAGGGCTCCTCGCTCCGTACTCTGTGCTGGGATCTCCACATTGCTGGTGCCTCATCCTCCCCAGAGGCATCTGCAGGGCTTTTGGGTGCATCTCCTGCTGCTCTTCCCACCCTCTCGTTTGGCAGCAGCGTCTGCCTGTGCCCTGGAAGCACCCTTGGGAGCGGGAGGCAGGGGCCAGATCCTGTTCTCCTCGCTCCCCCTGGCTTGGGTTCAAGGTGTGCTGCACCACCTGTGTTTACACTGCGTGATCTGCAGTTTACTGTAATAAAATCATTTAATACAGTCATCATTTTTTTTGGCAAGGGCCGCGCTGGTGGGGAGCGGAGCCGGCTGACAGCCACCCGATGGACCCGATAATTCCTGAGCTGCTCCAAGCAGGAGGCAACACGAAAATCCAGTCTGGAGCTCCAGTGGTGCTCGCAGGGGAGGCAAGTGGCTTCTCTGATCCGCGGCCAAGCTCCCCAGGCAGGGAGAGAGCAGGGAATTAGGCTTCCTCCTGCAACTTGAGTGCTCCCCAGCTCCCACCAGCCCACGAACCCCACCAGGAGAGCCTGTGGCTCCACTATCGAGAGCTGGGATCGGGGAAGTGGGAGCTGGTTCTCCCAGGTTTGCTGCTGATGCTGTCTGGGGCTGCTGGTGCGGAGTGAGGTGAGGTTTGCTGCTGATGCTGTCTGGGGCTGCTGGTGCAGAGTGAGGTGAGGTTTGTGCACAGCTGAGTCCTCTCCATGGGCTTTTGGGCGTGCAAAACCCAGATGAAGGCTTCAACAGCTCCTCCTGGGTCTTTCAGGACAAGCATAAAGCAAGTGAGCAGTGATCCTGCCCTCTTAGAGCAGCTCCCTGGAGCGCAGTGGGGGACCTGTGCCCCAAAACCAGCTTGGACCCAGCACGAGGGCTGCGGCTCCAGGGGAAAGCCAAAGCCCTGCTGTCCATCCACACTTTGATCAGCTGAAGTAAAGCTGATGCCCGAGACTGATGAGGATGTGGCTGCAGAGGATGACCTGACGCCCCAAACGCCATTCCTGCCTCCCCGAGTCAGATAAAGCAGGCAAAGGGTGGGTGCTGCTGGGCACCCTGGAAGGGTTTACCACAAGTGGGAAAGGTTCCTGCTGCCACACAGCTCCTGGGATCATAGAATCATAGAACAACCAGGTTGGAAGAGACCCAATAGGTCATCAAGTCCAACCATTCCCATCAGTCTCTAACCCATGTCCCTCATCACCTCATCCACCTGCACCTTAAACCCCTCCAGGGAAGGTGACTCAACCCCCTCCCTGGGCAGCCTCTGCCACTGCCCAACGACACTTTCTATGAAGAATTTTTTCCTTATGTCGATTACTAAGAACTTGGGAGCATCTGATAGGAATTTGAGCATTTGACAGGAATGGTTGGACTAGAAGATCTGATGGGTCCCTTCCAACCTGGTTGTTCTATGATTCTATGATCTGTCATATGGAGAGAGAGAGAGAGAAGGTATTTTTAGCCTCAAGGCCACCAGAGAGGTGGTGGGACCCTCACCCAGGGCTGGCTCAGGCCCCAGGGTGGGGAGAGGGGAGTGTGAATGGAAGGGCTGAGCAGGGGAGAAGAAGGAGGGGAAGGAACAGACCCAGGAGGCCTCTGTGTGTGTGTGTGTGTGTGACTGTTAAGAGAAACAGGATTCATGGTAATTTCCTGCCAGATGCCTGAGCTCCTCCAGCACGCAGACGTTTCACATGCGAAATATCAAAGCCTTCCCAGTAACAAATGTACTTCCTGCAGCTCCTCAGATCTGCCTCGGTGCCAGGCGGGGAGCGCGGGGAGGCTGGGGAGAACCCTGGGGCTGCAGGGGGCACGCGGGCATCGCTCCCCAGCTCACCCCACGGCGTTGGCAAAGCGTCCGGCTCCGGTTTTGGGAAGCACTGCCTGTGCCTCCCTGAGTGCTTGTACCGTGGATTGGTCCTGACAGCTCGAATTAATACGTTAGGGTGTATGATCCGCGCTGGCGATGGGCCCTTGACCCTATCAGCACGGGGCTGCTCTGGCTGCGCGTCTCCCGGCTTCAAATTGATTCGGAGTTTTATAAACAACCTGACGGCGAGGCTGGGGAGGGGGGAAAAAAAGCCCTCAACGCTGAGAAGTGGCTGGGCTGCTCTCTGAGTGCTGATGGGATGGTACTGGGATGATAATGGGATGGTGATGGGCTCATGAAGGCTCCCTCAACCCCTCCACCTCCCAGCAAAGTCACCCTGGGTGCTTCTCCCTGGTCCCCAGGAGCCCCAACCTCAAAACATCCCAAGGGACAGGGGACAGGACGAGAGGGAATGGCCTCAAGCTCCGCCAGGGGAGATTTAGGCTAGAGATCAGGAGGAAGTTTTTCACGGAAAGGGTCATTGGGCATTGGAATAGGCTGCCCAGGGAGGTGGTTGATTCCCCTTCCCTGGAGGTGTTTAAGGGATGAGTGGATGAGGTGCTGAGGGACATGGGTTAGTGTTTGATAGGAATGGTTGGACTCGATGATCCGATGGGTCTCTTCCAACCTGGTTGTTCTATGATTCTATGATCATCTCTGTCCCTACTCCTTGGGGTTTCCTTCCAGAAAAGGCTGTGCCTCTCAACTGGTTCTGTTATTTTCTTTGCAGTTCTTTTAATGTCATACAAAGTTGGTTTAAAAAGTTGGTTTTAAGCTGGAAAAATGGAGATTGAGATGAGATCTTCAGGAGAAATGTTCTCCTGCCAGAGCAGGGGTGGCTGCCCCATCCCTGGAGGGGTTCAGGGCCAGGTTGGATGGGGCTTGGAGGCCCTGATCCCATGGGAGGTGTCCCTGCCCGTGGCAGGAGATGGAAGATGGGCTCCGAGGTCCCTTCCAACCCCAAACATTCCATGATTCTATGAAATCCCAGTGCCTATAAAATCTGCTGCCCCCAAACTTGATTCAGTGCTGTTTTTTCAGCTCTTTCTAAGCGCTGTATTTGTAAGAAGGTGGTGAAGCTGATTTAATTTCTCATTTTTAGCATGTTTTCCGAGCTACAAGCTGATCCCAGTGCTCTCCAAGTGGTCGGAGGGCCCTGCCAGGTACCACTGGAACTCACTCCTCACCTTTTCCAAGGCATTTTGAACCTTGCAGCAAACCTCTCACTCCTGCTTGTGTCTCTTGGTGCTAACGAGCGCCTGAGCCTCGTGGGCGCAGAGCTGCTTTGCCTCCGAGAAACTCATGCAAAAGAGCCAAATGATCACAAATCAATATTACCTGCGCATTGCTTATTATTTTCTGTTTATTGTCTCTTAGCCTGAGAAGTTAATATTGACTCAGTCAGAACAAAATGTCGATACCTGCAGGCCCTGAAGGTCAGGGAAGGTTGATAGGGATCCGAACTCCGGCTGCCGGCGAGTGGGCTGGGGCAGAGCGATGCTGCTGACGGCTCCCGATGGCTCAACTCCTACAGGTCCATTGCACCCAACTGTGGCTGTGGAACCCCAGTCCCAGGCTGGTCCCATCACCCCAGCACAGAGCAGAGTTATGGTTGGACTCAATGATCCGATGGGCTTGTATCAGAAATGGTGTGACCAGCAGGGCCAGGGAGGTGATTCTCCCTCTGGACTCAGCACTGGTGAGGCCGCTCCTTGAATCCTGTGTTCAGTCCTGGGCCCCTCAGCACAAGAAGGATGTTGAGGCTCTGGAGAGAGTCCAGAGAAGAGCCACGAGGCTGGTGAAGGGGCTGGAGAACAGGCCTGATGAGGAGCGGCTGAGAGAGCTGGGGGGGTTTATCCTGGAGAAGAGGAGGCTGAGGGGAGACCTCATTACTCTCTCCAACTACCTGAGAGGAGGTTGTGGAGAGGAGGGAGCTGGACTTTTCTCCCAAGGGACAGGGGACAGGACAAGAGGGAATGACCTCAAGCTCCACCAGGGGAGATTTAGGCTGGAGATTAGGAGGAGGTTTTTCCCAGAAAGGGTCATTGGGCATTGGAATAGGCTGCCCAGGGAGGTGGTTGATTCACCTTCACTGGAGGTGTTTAAGGCACAGGTGGATGAGGTCTTGAGGGACCTGGTTTAGTGTTAGATAGGAATGGTTGGACTAGAAGATCCGATGGGTCCCTTCCAACCTGGTTGTTCTGTGATTCTGTCTCTTCCAACCTGGTTGTTCTGTGATTCTGTCTCTTCCAACCTGGTTGTTCTGTGATTCTGTCTCTTCCAACCTGGTTGTTCTATGATTCTATGAAGTGGCCTCAGCCAGCACTGAGCTGCCCTGGGAAGGGAGAGACCTGTCCTTGGGGACCATGATGCTGTTCCTGGAGCCTCCCCGCTCCCCGTCACGTCTGTCACTTCTCATTAGCGCCCGTCAGCCGGGTAACGCGATTTGACTGATGTAATCGGGGCCGACACACCAGCAGAGAGGATCTCTGGAAACTTTACACCGTGTGGTTCCCAGCTCCGGCCCTTTCCTGGAAGTGTGTTTGGAGGTGATAGGTGATTGATAGGAATGGTTGGACTGGAAGATCCGATGGGTCCCTTCCAACCTGGTTGTTCTGTGATTCTATGATTCTATTCTATGATGCTCTGCCTGGCACATGGGAGAAGGGGGCTGGAGGTGCTGCCATGCTGGGTGCTGCTCAGCAAGCCCTGCCCTCCTCTCCAGAAACTGGGGACTTAGACCTAACTAGGTCTTAAACCTTGGCTGGGCTTAGCTCAGCTGAATCCTCTGTCAACTTGGAGGGGAAGCAAGGTGTTTGATAGGAATGGTTGGACTAGAAGATCCAATGGGTCCCTTCCAACCTGCTTGTTCTATGATTCTAAGGTGCAGGCAGAGCCCTGAGGGTGCCCGTCTGGCAATGCCAACCCCATCAGCTTTGGGGTACTGGCAGGTACCAGTCTCCTGTGGCTCATTCCACGCTCCTCCTCGCGGCTCTTTGGCCCCAGCAGTGCCTGACGCAGCGTCTGCACCGCCCCAGCCCTGCAGCGCGTTCACGGGGTGCCAGAGCCTCTGGGGTGTTCCCAGCTGCAAGGGTGGTGAAACACCCAGTCCTGACACCCCTTCTGCAACCCTGCGGTGCAGGGTGCGATCCTCGCAACTCTGGGATGGCTGCAGCAGGAGTTTGCTGGAATGAGGAATGAAGGCGCTGGGGTCTGGGCTGGATTTCATATGTATGGAAAAAAAGAGGTGGCAGAAACCCTCCTCTAGCTGTGCTGGACGCCGCAGCCGCCCCAGTGGCAGCAGGGAGCTCCCAGCCAGCCGTGCGCAGGGGTGGAGAGAGATGGACCTGGGGGCAGAAGGATACGAAAAAATAAAAAGTGGGTGGGGGTTGAGCCACCTGAGAATTTCTGCAGTGCAGGGAATGCAGCGCTGAGGTGTCTCCTCCCTGCTGTTAGGTCTAAAGGTCCAAAATCCCAGCAGTGGTGAGGATGGTGCTGTTACTGGAGGTGGTGACGGTGCTGTTGCTGACCCCAGCTTTCCTGCAGCAATTTATGTGGCAGCTTTCGGTGGTTTTATTCGCTGAAAATGCTCTCTCAGTGCAGGTGTCACAGGGAACGGGTGAGCACATCCGGCACTCCGGGAAGATCAATATCTCTGCGGCTGTAAATATCCCGGGAAATCGATGGGGGGTGTAAAATGTATTTCATCCATTTTCACTTCTAACGTCTCTTTGTAGTAAAAATGCTATTTTCCTAAATGGAAATGGGGAGATTGGCTGCCGGTCCGTGGGGCGTTGCTGCAGAGCTGGGGTTCTGTCCCACGCTGCTGCCTCCGGGGCAGTTCCCAGTGTGGAGCTGTGGGCACGAAGCCTCCGCGTTACCAAACTGCCTCCTAATCCCTTGGAACTGGTGTTTAGCGCCGTGCACAGACGTGTAGGTGTTGGGCCCGTGGTGCAGGGTGGGGTTCGTTCTCCCTGTGTGCCTCAGGCTTTTCCCTTCCTTGCCATGTGGGACCTGACTCTTCATAGAATCATAGAACAACCAGGTTGGAAGAGACCCATCGGATCATCCAGTCCAACCATTCCTATCAAACACTAAACCAAGTCCCTCAAGACCTCATCCACCTGTGCCTTAAACACCTCCAGGGAAGGTGACTCAACCCCCTCCCTGGGCAGCCTATTCCAATGCCCAATGACCCTTTCTGTGAAAAACTTCCTCCTAATCTCCAGCCTAAATCTCCCCTGGAGGAGCTTGAGGCCATTCCCTCTTGTCCTGTCCCCTGTCCCTTGGGAGAAGAGCCCAGCTCCCTCCTCTCCACAACCTCCTTTCAGGTAGTTGGAGAGAGTAATGAGGTCTCCTCTCAGCCTCCTCTTCTCCAGGATAAACACCCCCAGCTCTCTCAGCTGCTCCTCATAGGGCCTGTTCTCCAGCCCCTTCACCAACTTCGTTGCTCTTCTGTGGACTCGCTCCAGAACCTCAACATCCTTCTTGTGCTGAGGGGCCCACAACTGAACACAGGATTCAAGGAGTGGCCTTCCTGCGGTGCAGTTGCCCAGATAATAGTCCTTGTTGGGTGGTTTGTCATGTTTAACCTCTTATAAAACGTTGGCAGACCAGGTTTATCCTGGTAACTCAGTGTTAGCAGAGCCTGTTGGGACGGGAGGAGAGGAGGGAGCGAGGCTGGAGCTTCCCTGCTTTCCCTGGGCACACGGCGCTGCCGTCCCACCTGGTGCCCAGAGCCTCCCCGTCTCTGGGCGAGGGCACGGATGTGTCCAGGCAGTGGCCCAGACATTCCTGGGAGACTTGCACCTGAGTTCTGGGAGTTCCCAAGGCAATTAGCATCTCCTCTGTCTAGGCAACTCCTTCATCAAGGTGTGGATCTGCTTGTGTCTGGGTGCTAGCTCTGCATCTCGGGGAGTTGTAATTAGAAGCTTGGCTTGGTGTGCGCAGTTACAACAGAAACACTTTGCACAGGCAGTCGCCACCGTCTCGGTCAGTAACCCTGTCTTGCTCCAGGCGCTTCCTCCCGTCGAGAAAAAGATCCTGCTCTTGGGACACCTTCAGCGTGTGGATTTTCCCCTGCTTTTCATGAAATCATGGGATGGTTTGGGTTGAAAGGGACCTCCAAGCCCATCCAGTGCCACCTCTGCCATGGGCAGGGACACCTCCCACTGGATCAGGGGCTCCAAGCCCCATCCAACCTGCCCTTGAACCCCTCCAGGGATGGGGCAGCCACAACTTCCCTGGACAACCTGAGCCAGGACCTCCTCACCTTTGCAGGAAAACATTTCTGCCTAAGATCTCATCTCAATCTCCCCTCTCTCAGCTGAAAAAAGTGTTTGTGCTGGCGTCAGAGCCACATTCAGGGCACTCGGTGCCAGCACACGACACCTCCCAGCGCCGTCCCGGCCGCTCTCTGGGCTCTGGCCGAGCAAGGCAACCCCAAGTCCCTGTGCGCTGGCAGAAGCGCCTCTCGTGTCTCTCTCCGAGCTCCGTGGAAGCCGGCGAGCTGATAATTACAAGGCAGCGCATCTCCGTGCCCTGTGACTAAGGCGGAATGTGGAGCAAAGGTAGGAACAAACCAGCAGAAAAGCAAATAAATAAAGAAGGCAGCTTTAATAATGGGGTAATTACCCAGCTTAAGTACACAATCATCTGGCATTTTGCTAAACTTTATGACACATGATGACAAGTTAATAAATGAGATGTCTTACCAGCAGTAAAACAGCTGTTAGCAGCCACCTCGAACGTCTGGGTAGCCCAGAGCAAAGAAACCCACCAAGCCAAATGAAAAGAAACTGGTTATTTCTGTTTGTCGAAATAGCCCTGGTAATAAATCACCATTAATGATGCTGTCATTTATCAAAGGGAAAGCTCTCTTGTTGCAAAAGCCTTTGAAGTCCTGGCACCTATAATTTCCTACCTATAAAAAGGCACCTTTGTTGGATGTGTCATACCTGGAGCTGGCGGCAGCCAGGAGTACCGGGAGTTCATCGCTGCCCCACGCCCCGTCTGACGAGCACGGTGCTAACGAAGGGGAGGCTGCCCCAGGGTGCAGGCAGTGCCGGACAGGCCATCGCGGGGCCCGATGGGGTCAATTTGTGAGGGTTTAAAGGTGGTTTTTCTCTCTTCCCTGTACCTAATAGCTTGTTTACCCGGGAATATTTAGGTGGTTAATTCATGTTAATTAATCTAATGCGGTTAAAGTAATCGACATGACATTTGCAGTGGTAGGAGCAGGACTCTGGATTATCAGCATAGCAAAGCCCTTCTCCAGGCTCTGTCCGAGCGGGCAAGAGTGTGCATCTGCCACACAACAAGTGATGAGATGAAACGGCTTCAAGTTGCACCAGGAGAGGTTTAGATTGGATATTAGGAAAAATTTCTTTAGTGACAGAGTCGTGAAGCCCCGGAGCAGGCTGCCCAGGGCGGGGGGGGGAGTCTCCATTCCTGGAGGGGTTCAAAGAAGGTGTGTCTGTGGCTCTTGGGGACATGGTTTAGCAGGCACTGTGGGGCTGGGTTGGTGCTTGGACTGGATGAGCTTGGAGGTCTTTTCTAATCTTAATGTTTCCATGACTGTTAATGCATGATTTGAAGTGCTGAGGGACATGGGTTAGTGTTCGATAGGAACCGTTGGACTCGATGATCCGGTGAGTCTCTTCCAACCTGGTGATTCTGTGATTCTCAGAATCCTCATCTACCGTCATGTCCTGAAGAAACAGGCAGTAGCACCTGCCAGGCTTTCTCCTGCCCTGCTCCTTGCGATGCAATCGTGGTGCAACGGGAACGCGTCAGCACGATGGTTGCGAGTGCTGGCCCTGACGATGAGCAGTCTGACTGTCAGTCTGGCTCTCAGCAGGGATTAAATCCTCTGTCACCAGAGAGCAGGAGGTACTGGGCGTTTGAGCCACAGGAACATCTCCCTTTAGTGGCTCATGTAGCCACTGGGGAAGGGATAACAGGAGATGTGATCTTGTGCGTTAAACACGTGTGAGTGCTTGGAACCTGACAGATCTGATGCCTTTGCAGAAGGGGAATATACATTTCATGGCTCTGGAGCAAGTCCAGAGAAGAGCAACGAAGCTGGGGAAGGGGCTGGAGAACAGGCCCTATGAGGAGCGGCTGAGAGAGCTGGGAGGGTCTATCCTGGAGAAGAGGAGGCTGAGAGGAGACCTCATTGCTCTCTACAACTCCCTGAAAGGAGGTTGTGGAGAGGAGGGAGCTGGGCTCTTCTCCCAAGGGACAGGGGACAGGACAAGAGGGAATGGCCTCAAGCTCCACCAGGGGAGATTTAGGCTGGAGATTAGGAGGAGGTTTTTCACACAGAGGGTCATTGGGCATTGGACTAGGCTGCCCAGGGAGGTGGTTGATTCACCTTCCTTGGAGGTGTTTAGGGCACAAGTAGATGAGGTGCTGAGGGACATGGGTTAGTGTTTGATAGGAATGGTTGGACTCAATGATCTGATGGGTCTCTTCCAACCTGGTTGTCCTATGATTCTATGATAGGAGGGATCTAACCCGACCTCAAAGCATGTATAAACTGTCCTGGAGACTGGGAAGGGACAACTCTCCATGGGGACAACTGTCCATGAGGAGCCGTTCGGGTTAGGATTAGTGGTGTTCCTGAGGCTTTTCTGGGTTTGGATGCTTTGGTGGGTTTTGGCATTGCCGCTGCCGGAGGGGCTGCATCACACCTCTGCCCTGGCCTAGATACCACCCCCAACATGTCCCCAAAATGAAGGGCTCCACATGCAAGCGAGAGGCATCTGCTCCCCAGAGCACCCTCTGTTTAGAAGGAATGTGTTTCTTTTCTTTAGACCTAAGGAGTCTTTTTTTTTTTTTTCTTTCTTGACTATTAAATGAGGCAGCTCCTATGTAGCTTTGTCATTTTTCTCCTGCTGAAGACACTTTCTCTTTTCTTCTCATCTGAGCGGCAGGAACCTCACCCGCCTCATAAGCATCTGCTATGAGAAGTCTTCACCTGTCACCTCTTCCCGAGTGACTTGAGAAAGCAGGATAGGAAAAGCTATAAATAATTAAGAGGCATCCAGCACAGGTGCAGTGACTAAATATCAAACCTGCCTGAGCATCACCAACGCTCCCCTGATAGCCAAGGGGAGCTAACCTAGTTTGGAAGGAGGAGGAGAAGAGAGGCACAGGGGCAGGAACCACTAAAATTGTGGCCAAACTGGTTTCATCTCCCATTGAGGACTCCTGACCAGGGATAACCCACTCCTATCAACGTGTCACACTTGGCCAAAGGTTCACATCATCCCAAAAAAAACTGAACAAGGCATCCCGAGAGAGCGACTCTAGCGCTCAGGGCATGGAGTCTGCACTCGGCCCCTTGTATTTCTGGGGAGAGAAGAACCTCTTGCGTTTCTCTTGCTTCTCCCTATTAACATGCATGATTTGCTGATCAAATCCTAGAGCCATCTCGGAGCTTGTAAGAAGTTAACATCAAAGCTGTGGAAGGGAGGGAATGGCAAGTGCTGGAAAGAGATGTCACATTAGTGTCTGGCACTCTCAGAGCTTCTGCATTTTAAACCTTGTTCGTCAAGGCTTCAACTTCGTTGCCCTGCTTCGAGGGGAGGGAAAAGATGCCACATACAAAGAACTTGCCTCCCTCGCAGGCGGGAGAGGCTCGGGCAGCCCTGGGGCAGCAGGGATGGGTCTGCAGCCCAGGGCAAGTCTGCTCTGGCCAGGGCACTCGGCCGCGTCGAAGGACGTAAATCCTGCTGTCGTCAGGGCACAGCGAGGCTGATGAGGCTGAGATAGAAACTTCCCCTTTGGGCACTTCTGTAATTGTTGGTAAGGGCATCAGTTCAGCAGAGCATGATTAAATTCCCAAGTGAGCAACCAGGGAGATAATTAAACTTTTGGAGCAAGTTACCTGTGAGATGGAGTATTCATCACTCAAGGTCTTTACGGAGCAAGCTGGAAGCTCCTGGAGGTGACCCTGCAGCCCAACCGGTGGGAAACATCCTCCTGGGACTGGAAAATGCTGATTTACCTGAATCTAAATGATCTGCAGGAATACTTCTGGCTCCAGCTTGCAACAAAAGAGAGGCAAGCTGCATAATGTGCTGTCAACCTGCCCAGGCCTGGGGACGACAGGGTCACTCGGAGCTTGGGAGCAACCGTGCTCCAGCTCCCGCATCACCTGCCCGGGGCTGGTGGATGCCTCTCCCACATCAGGCTGCTGGGAAGTGGCACCGTTTAAACTTCCTGCAGTGTTTTCTCCATCCACACACATATAATTCTGCTTTTAAAGATTGATTTTACTCCATGTAGGGATGAAGTAATGACCATTTTTGCAAGCCTGGTTGCTAGGACAGGGAGTATTAGGACAAGCTGGGATGTCTCTCTGAATGCTGGGAGCTCAGGGACAGGCGGGATCTGTCTCACCAAGCAAAGAAACATGAAAAGCTTTGCTCTGGGACATGCTGTGTGTGTTCATTGTGGCTGCCCCAGCCCTGGAGGTGTCCCAGACCAGACTGGATGGGGCTTTGAGCAACCTGCTCCAGTCGGGGGTGTCCCTTCCCGTGGCTTTGATGGGCTTTGAGGTCCCTTCTCACCCAAAGCATTCTAGGATTCTCTGATTTGTCAGTGTCTCTGTGCAGGAGGAGAGACAGAGGGGCAGGGGAATGCAGGGCACTCGACAACGTTCCTGGTTCACTGCAGACCTTGCACCAAGGGATGAACTCCAGGCTCCTCCAGCACAGAATCATGGAATCACCAGGTTGGAAGAGACCTATCAGATCATTGAGTCCAACCATTCCTGTCAAACACTAACCCGTGTCCCTCAGCACCTCATCCACCCGTCCCTTAAACACCTCCAGGGAAGGTGAATCAACCCCCTCCCTGGGCAGCCTATTCCAATGCCCAATGACCCTCTGTGTGAAAAACTTCCTCCTAATCTCCAGCCTAAATCTCCCCTGGTGGAGCTTGAGGCCATTCCCTCTTGTCCTGTCCCCTGTCCCTTGGGAGAAGAGCCCAGCTCCCTCCTCTCCACAACCTCCTTTCAGGTAGTTGTAGAGAGCAGTGGAGCAGAGCTGAAGCCTTTGCCCCCGTGCGGGTCTCAGCCTGACCCCCTCCCTTTCCCGCAGCGACTCGGACCCTCTCTGGACACCCATTAGCCCAGGGAGCTGCTTTTATTTGGGCTCCATGGCCCAGGCTCTGGGAGATTTATGGCCTGAGCCCCTTTGATGTGGGCCCCTGATAAGCATCAGGAATATTTTCACTTCATGACAATGTCAGCCGCTGCCTCTGACTGACTGAGGGGTTTATGGGCAGTGAGGTTTCCTGCAGCTATTGAGCTCACTGCCACATTCCTAGGGAAGGCCAGCCGGGAAAATACAATCGTAAAACCCCCCTGGAAGGCTTTATAAACAGAGGGAAGCTTCTCCTTTAAGGGAGAGGGTAGGGGAGTATTTCCATTTCAATCAGGGACACCTCTGGAACAGGACCACAGCCAGGGCCGGGCAGAACTTGTCAGGGGATTAGCTCAGGAAAAAGAGCGAGTGCAGGATTTTTCCCCCTCACGCTCACTGGGCTGTTATTCCAAATTAGGCTGTTCTCGTTCGGCCTGGAGGAGGGGAAGGAGAGGCAGAAGGGAGCTACGGCGAGAGCCTGACTGGGCTTGGGATGCTGGAGGTGTCCAGGAGCATGTGGGGTGCTGGGTCACCCAGCTGCTCGAGCACAGGCAGAGCAGAACCGGTGCTGGTTTGGTTTGGCACACGAGAGGGACCAGCAATGTGCGTTGGGGTGCTTCATGGGGCTGTAGGACATCGCACAGCTCCGTGTGGCGTCTTGTGATGCTCCGTGGTCCATCGTTTGTGATGCTTCGTGATGCTCCGTGGTCCATCGTTTGTGATTTATGGTTGGACTCGATGATCCGATGGGTCCCTTCCAACCTGGTTGTTCTATGATTCTATGATGCTTCGTGATGCTTCCGTGATGCTCTGTGGTCTATCGTGGCCCTTCGTGATGCTGCATGTCACTGCGTCTCTCCTCCCTTCACTGCTGGGAGCATCCCAACAGCAGCAGGACCCTCACCTCAGCCACCCACAACCCCTCCTGCATCACCCTGGGCCTCACATGGCCCCAGCCGATCGGGGTCCCGGCTGCAGGGAGGCTGCCGTGGCCTGGTTCTCCCCGCCCAGCAGCCTCTGCTCACTGTCAACTGCCTCCCGTCTGATTTATTTGAGGTTTATGCTCCAATCTGTAGCACAAAACCGCTGAGCGCGTTTCTTCCTCTCTGTAATTACAGCCCCTGCTGCTGCAGCCCACACCTGGTATAAACAACTATAAAAAAAAAAAAATGCACACGTGCGGCACCAGCGCCGGTTTTAGGGAACCGGACACAACCCAGCAGCGGGTGCTTGTCCAAACTTCAGCCTCCGAAGCCGAGTTGCAATTTTCCCAGAGGTTTTGGTTAGAGTAGGGATCCTTTTCTCATCCCTCCTGGACATCCCAGGGAGCTTTGGCCCTCGAAGGGTGTAATTCTAGGGCTGAGTTCTGGGCTTTAAAAGCAAATGATTAATGCCCGACAGGTCTGAGCTACCCTGTGGTTGGGAGATTTATACCGCGGTGGTTCTCCTGAACTTTGCTGAAATACCAGGGGATGAAGGCAGTGAGAATACTAAAGCTCAGGTTGTTTGGGAGCAGCGGAGCCCTTCGGTGGGAATATAGGGACCCCCCAGGACTAGTGGAGGCCCTTTGGTCAGTCAGGCACAGATGGAGCACAGCAGCTCAGGGGTGGATGTCACCCTCATTTCACATCCAAGCTCTTCCCTGTGCTGCCTAGGAAAGGGAAGGGGTTTCTGTGTATGGACCAAAGAGCGTTTGTTGCTGCCGGTGAAGGGATGGAGAGCAAGACCGAAGCTTCTGACTCGGAGCAAAGTGCCCAGCTGAAAATCAAAGCGTCTAGTGAAGGCTCAGCTGGAAGAGCCAAACCGCCTCTCTTCAGGGAGGAATCTCCCCAAGGTGTGACCCAGGCACAGCCCCACCGAGGGAGCAGCACCACCACGTCCCGTCCTGGAAGCACTGGTGGCTCCATCCCTCCATCCCCCTGCTCAGGGAGCTCTTCCAGAACCTCACTCCCCTGATGGTTTGAAGCTTTCTTCTCGTTTCCAGCCTAAAACTTTTTCAAGGCTAATTGATTCCCTTTGTCCCGGTGCCAACATTGTCCTTTAACTTAAACAGCTCATTCCCCTGGCTGGTGTTCACCCCCTGTGTGTTTATAGAGAGCGATCGTTTCCCTCTGCAGCCTCCGCGCTCACAGATAAACAAGTTGAGCTCAGGAGGTGATGAGCCCCCATCCCTCTGGCTGTGGCAGCGAGGAGGGAACCGTTTGGGGTGGGAAGGATACCCGGGAGGGCTGGATGCCCATTCCTATCGGTGCAAAAACTGAAAGCAGGTGGGGATGGGACACAGGGGAAGTTTTCTGTCCCCACTGGCGAGAAGCTTGGCAGGGAAAACAGGTTTGGTGCATGGGGAGGACAGAAGAGGAGGCTGAGAGGAGACCTCATTACTCTCTACAACTACCTGAAAGGAGGTAGTAGAGAGGAGGGAGCTGGGCTCTTCTCCCAAGGGACAGGGGACAGGACAAGAGGGAATGGCCTCAAGCTCCACCAGGGGAGATTTAGGCTGGAGATTAGGAGGAAGTTTTTCACAGAAAGGGTCATTGGGCATTGGAATAGGCTGCCCAGGGAGGGGGTTGATTCCCCTTCCCTGGAGGTGTTTAAGGCACAGGTAGATGAGGTGCTGAGGGACATGGGTTGGTGTTTGATAGGAATGGTTGGATTCAATGATCCGATGGGTCTCTTCCAGCCTGGTTGTTCTATGATTCTATGACTGTGCCAGCATGCGGAAGTCCCAACCCTGCAGCTCCTGTGAAAAAGCAGGCGCTGGGGAGGTCGCCAGCTGTCCCTTTGCATCCCCAGTGATGTCCAAACCAACATCACTTTCTGTAGGAAGTTTTTTTGCAGGTTTTTCTTCTCCCAAGTGACAGGGGACAGGACAATAGGGAATGACCTCAAGCTCCGCCAGGGGAGATTTAGGCTAGAGATTAGGAGGAAGTTTTTCACGGAAAGAGTCATTGGGCATTGGAATAGGCTGCCCAGGGAGGTGGTTGATTCCCCTTCCCTGGAGGTGTTTAAGGCACAGGTAGATGAGGTGCTGAGGGACATGGGTTGGTGTTTGATAGGAATGGTTGGATTCAATGATCCGATGGGTCTCTTCCAACCTGCTTGTTCTATGATTCTGTGATTTTTCCCCTGACCATGGGGCTGGGATGAGCAGGAAGCAGAGCTCCCAGCCCACCTCCCTCTGCCTGGGTCCGTATTTCACAGGAGAGCAGGTGCCCATTGGCCGTGGCACAGCGGAAAACCAAGAGCTCAAAGCAGTTTTAAATGAACTTTCAAAATAATGAACAAAGAGCCCTTGTCCGTGCTATGCAGCAAATAAATCACACCAAAGTGATAGTTGTAATTCCCAAAAGTACACAGAGAATTGATTTTCCGATGGCATTTATCATGATAAACCGGTGCAGCAGCATACAGGCACATCCTAAGTTGCAGCTGGGTGAGTCCCTCCCATTTATCTGCCGTCCCATCTCCGCTGACCCCATTCGAACAGTTGCACAAGTGGTTATTGCTGCTAAGGACAACAGTCCTGGGGCCGGTTTCAGCTCACCCTGCACCAGAGCTTGGGTTGGGTTTGCCTCTCGCTCTGTGCTGACTCAAGGCTTTGGCCGCGTGCAGGAGCAGGTACAGCTCGAAGAGGCATTTTAATGGCTCACCAAGCACAGACAGGCTCCCGAGCTGTGGAAACTATGTCTGGGTGGACGCAAAGCGCCTCTGGATTGCACATAAAAAGGCCAGTTGGATCTAGGTTGGTTTAAGCCGCCCTCCAGCCTCGGGCTGTGGGGAAACCTCCCAGGATGAAGCTGCCTGGAGCAGCTGAACTGGAACCAGGAGGAGGGGAAAGGAGCAGGGATGTGCCAGGTCCTTTGCTGGGAGGAAGGAACAGGGATGCACCACATTAGAATCATAGAATCACCAGGTTGGAAGAGACCCACCGGATCATTCAGTCCAACCATTCCTACCAGTCTCTAACCCATGTCCCTCAGTACCTCATCCACCCTCACCTTTCACAGAAAGGGTCATTGGGCATTGGAACAGGCTGCCCAGGGAGGTGGTTGATTCCCCTTCCCTGGAGGTGTTTAAGGGACAGGTAGATGAGGTGCTGAGGGACATGGTTTAGTGTTTGATAGGAACGGTTGGACTCGATGATCCGATGGGTCTCTTCCAACCTGCTTGTTCTATGATTCTCTGATTCTATGATCCAAGCTCTGAAAAAGGAGCCTTAGGCTCTCTGTCAGGGAAAACCAAATCCTTTCCCAAAACCTAAGAGCTCCCAAACCGTACGTACGGCTCTGTCAGGATGACATTGCCCTCCATCCCCAATCAGATTTGTAAGTGATGGGTGGCTGTGCCGCTGCATCCATCTCCCTTTGTCAGAGCCTCGCCAGCCTCTCCCGCTCGCCTGCGTTTGTGTTGCTGCTGTTGCAGCGAGAAATGTATTGGCTTTGCAGTTAGTGATTACACGTCATCACATACCCAATTTATAACACCATACCCCAAAGAACAGATGTAATAAAGCCAGGCCAGGAAACAGCCACGTTATAAAGCAGAGCAGGCAGCTCAGAGGTCCTCGCGTGTGTGCAGGGGAGAAAAGAAAGGCCCTGGTTTGGGGACGGAGGGGACCCCAGCGCTGCTGTGCCTGCGTCTCAGAGGGATGTGGATGGAGGGTTAGGGGTGTCCAGTCCTGAAACCACTCGGGCAGGAGGTTTGAGGTGGATGGACAGAGACAGGACATGGTTTTGCTTCCAACCATAAAGGGTTTTCTCTGTCTTTATCCTGCTGAGCCCTCAACCCCCTTCTCCCTGTGGGGAGGGAAGGCAAGGGGGAGCTGTTACCGGCAAAAAATTTCAATTCCCCTCCCCACTTTCCCATGAAAGCCCCAAAGCCCCAAGCTATTGCGCCGGGAGATGCTCTCCAAGAAGACTTGCGCAAAGCTAGAATTTATCTTCTATTATTGATGGGGCAGGCAGACACAAAGCTGGCAGCGGGACGGGCTAATCACGGCAGAGATAGAGGCAGCCCCGTCCCGATAGCGCCGAGGCAGCCGGGGGCTGATAAAGCAGAGCAGGTCTCGGGTGGCCTGGCTCCCTCTTTGTGAGCAACCACGGAGATCCCGGTGCCTCGTTATCGGAAAGTTTTTGTTTAATAACCCAGGGTAATAAAATGCACCTCTGGAGGGCTTTGCCCAGATAAAGGAATGTAAATCGGCGATAAAGAGTTTTGAGTTTAGCTACCACGGAGCACGTGTTGAAGCCCTTTGTTCCCCAAGCCTGCGCTGGTGACCTTGGCTGCATCCAGGCCTGGGGTCGCCGGGAAGGGGGGAGCTGTTCCCAAGTTGGAAGGACCTTGGGTGTTGCTGGATAATCGAGGGGAGGCAAGAAATAGGGGTGAGTGTGCGTTGGTGGTGGCAGCAGGACTACTTGTAGACACCTTCCAGGCCAATTGTCCGGCGATGGCAGAACCAGAGCTTTGGGGAAGCCCTAAATTGGGGGACACCCAAGCCCTGAAGTGCTGGAGATCTGTCCAGTTCACGGAATCACAGAATCGCAGAACAACCAGGTTGGAAGGGACCCATCGGATCTTCTAGTCCAACCATTCCTATCTAACACTAAACCAGTTGGAGCAGGGCTCACCCAGGGATGGAAACAGGGAGCCAGGAGCTCCCTGTAGGCTGTGGCTGGGGAAAAAAAAAAGGGGGAAAAGGAGTGAAAAACAACAAGTCTGGTTCTTGACTGTATAAGTAGTTCAGAAAGTGATGTTATGCAAATGAGTTTAGCTTCAAAAGCTAATCAGTCTGAAAGGTCAAAACTCACATTCATAATCGGACTAAACAAAAAGCTAATTAGAGGCCTTTTGTGTGCCTAAATGAGGCCAGAGAATTCCCCCTGCTCCCAGGGGTGGGTGATGCTCAGGAGGGCTCCTGGCAGGATTATTGCTGCCGCCAGGTATTTACCAGTAAAACCCTCGCTGAGCGAATGGAAATAATGATACAGAAATGGCTCCAGAGCCCTGCGAGCAGCGTGAAACTGCCAGTGCGGGATGGAGCATAAATCCGAGAGAGGCCAGGGCTGGATGCTCAGAGCCAGCCTGCTCTCGGGGTGCAGGCACATGGCAGGGGATCATAGAATCATAGAATCATAGAACAACCAGGTTGGAAGGGACCCATCGGATCTTCCAGTCCAACCATTCTTATCAACCCTAAACCAAGTCCCTCAAGACCTCATCCACCCGTCCCTTAAACACCTCCAGGGAAGGGGAATCAACCCCCTCCCTGGGCAGCCTATTCCAATGCCCAATGACCCTTTCCGTGAAAACCTTCCTCCTAATCTCCAGCCTAAATCTCCCCTGGTGGAGCTTGAGGCCATTCCCTCTTGTCCTGTCCCCTGTCCCTTGGGAGAAGAGCCCAGCTCCCTCCTCTCTACAACCTCTGCTCAGGTAGTTCTAGAGAGTAATGAGGTCTCCTCTCAGCCTCCTCTTCTCCAGGAGAAACACCCCCAGCTCTCTCAGCCGCTCCTCGTAGATTCTGTTCTCCAGCCCCTTCAGCAACCTCATCGCTCTTCTCTGGACTTGCTCCAGAGCCTCAACATCCTTCTTGTGCTGAGGGGCCCACAACTGAACACAGGATTCAAGGAGCGGCCTCACCAGTGCTGAGTCTAGAGGGAGAATCACCTCCCTGGCCCTGCTGGTCACACCATTTCTGATCCAAGCCAGGATGCCATTGGCCTTCTTGGCCACCTGGGCACACTGCTGTCTCATAGTCAGTCGCTGTCGACCAACCCCCCCAGGTCCCTCTCCTCCTGGCAGTTTTCCAGCCAGACTTCTCCCAGTCTGTAGCTCTGCAGAGGGTTGTTGTGCCCCAAGTGCAGGACCTGGCATTTGGCCGTGTTAAACCTCATGCCATTGGACACTGCCCGTGACGATGACGATGCTCTGGTCCCTCTTCCCCAGGTCTCACGCAGATTAGGGAGCTGAGCTGTGCCAGCAGGATCCAGCGATGATCTTGGCTCCACCAGCCTGTGCCCAGGGGTTCTGCTGGGCCCACCTTGGCATTTCCCAGCGGGACCCCCTGCTGGAGCCCCCAGCCTGTGTTTTAGGCCCCCCCTGGGCTCGTCCCGGCTGTCAGCGGCACCGTCGTTCCAGCTGGTCCGGAGCGCTTGGGTTCCCGTTGCCAAGATATGGATTTGGTTTTAATAACAGTTAGTGCAAACATTGTAAATTTACTGCTGCTAGAGAGAGTTTTTGAAAACGTCCAACTCCGGCTATAATTTTTCAATCGCCCCAGCTGTTTGTGCTCTGCTCATACCTGACACGCTGCTTTGAAATAGCAATCACTGTATTTATAAGAAGGCGAGGACTCATAAATATGTCAGGAGTGGAATATACAACACCATATTTCAACATTTTCTATTTTAAAATTGTGAGTTATGGCCACAGAAATGTGGTCCCATTAAAGGTGATATGATGTATTTTGTGTCTTGTTCGGGAGCCCATCCATCATCCAGACAATAAAGAAAACCGCACTTACTTTTTTTTTCCCTGTCGCCTGTAATTTATGATGCCCAAAAAGCTGTAACCTTTTGGCAGGCTTTGCAGAAACTGCTGCACTGTTAGCAACTAAATAACCTTTTATAAGGTTTTAAATGTGTTGCTACGGCCTGAATGCACTTGCTGTATCGATCCAGAAGATCCTGCGAAAAAGGGGAAAGGAACATGATCTATAACAGGATCAATAGCGGCGTATAGATTGTTGAAAGATGCTCCTAATGATTTTTGCCAGCCGTCATCTTTCAATGCGCTGCTCCCCATCTTTTAGGCTTCAGTCCTGGCTCAAATTAATTAACCTTGCTCAGCCTCTTAGCCTGCCAGACGGAGAAGAGGAGCACCGCAAGGTGGGTTAAGCAGAAAGGGGAGGAATAATTAGAATCGTAGAATCATAGAACAACCAGGTTGGAAGGGACCCATCGGATCTTCGAGTCCAACCATTCCTATCAAACACTAACCCATGTCCCTCAAGACCTCATCCACCCGTCCCTTAAACACCTCCAGGGAAGGGGAATCAACCACCTCCCTGGGCAGCTTATTCCAATGCCCAATGACCCTCTGTGTGAAAAACTTCCTCCTAATCTCTAGCCTAATCTCTCCTGGTGGAGCTTGAGGCCATTCCCTCTTGTCCTGTCCCTTGGGAGAAGAGGCCAACTCCCTCCTCTCCACAACCTCCTTTCAGGTAGTTGTAGAGAGTAATGAGGTCTCCTCTCAGCCTCCTCTTCTCCAGGATAAACACCCCCAGCTCTCTCAGCCGCTCCTCATAGGTTCTGTTCTCCAGCCCCTTCACCAGCCTCGTGGCTCTTCTCTGAACTCGCTCCAGAGCCTCAACATCCTTCTTGCGGTGAGTGGCCCAGAACTGGACACAGGATTCAAGGAGCGGCCTCACCAGTGCTGAGTACAGATAATTGCACCGGATGGGGAGATGCTGGCAGGGAGCAGCGCCCCAAGAGCTGCGTTAAGGCCTGGTCCAGTTTAACGTGGGCAGATGGGAAGGATGGGATGTGCGGAAGAAGCTCTCTTCTCCCTGTTCCGCTGCCTCGTCACTCTCAGACTCCTTAGGTCTAAAGAAAAGAAACATATTCCTTCTAAACAGAGGGTGCTCTGGGGAGCAGATGCCTCTCGTTTGCATGTGGAGCCCTTCGTTTTGGGGACATGTTGGGGGTATCTAGGCCAGGGCAGAGCTGTGAGGCAGCCCCCAGTGGCTTCGGCAACACCAAAACCCACCAAAGCATCCAAATGCAGAAAAGCCTTGGGAACACCACTAACCCTAACCCCAACGGCTCCTTATGGACAGTTGTCCCCATGGAGAGTTGTCCCTTCCCAGTCTCCAGGACAGTTTACACATGCTTTGAGGTTGGGTTAGATCTCTCCTATCATAGAATCATAGAATCATAGAACAAGCAGGTTGGAAGAGACCCATCAAATCATCGAGTCCAACCATTCCTATCAAACACTAACCCATGTCCCTCAGCACCTCATTTACCTGTGCCTTAAACATCTCCAGGGAAGGGGAATCAGCCACCTCCCTGGGCAGCCTGTTCCAATGCCCAATGACCCTCTGTGTGAAAAACCTCCTCCTAATCTCCAGCCTAAATCTCCCCTCTTCCATCCTGAAGATGATTCCATGATTCATGATCATGAAGATGATGATTAGTGTTTGATAGGAATGGTTGGACTCGATGATCCGATGGGTCTCATCCAACCTGGTTGTTCTATGATTCTATGATTCCATGATCCATCCTCCCTTGGGGACGGGAACCCACGCAGTGCCCCCCAAAGCCACCCCAGGGCCGGCTGCCGACGCTCTGGCTGGTGGGTGCGATGGGTCCAGCCTGCAGGATTTAATCACTAACCCTCAGCCCAGGTTTTTTAACCGAGTGGAAAGCAATTACGAGGCAGAAGCCTCCACATTCCCAGGGCTATTTAATCAGGAATAAAAGAGAAGGAAGCCGGAGCAGGGAGGTGTGTGTCTGGGCACTGACAGTGCACGGTGCCCATCAGCTCAGCTCCACTTACCCTCCCCACCTGCCTTCCGCCCTTTGTCATTTCTGTTTCCTCCCCAAAGCGGCAACCAAATCGTTATTAACGTTATAAATAAAACGAGAGGGCGAGTTATTAAATGTAAAATATGTGGAGTCTTCCCCGAACTGGCTGCGCAGTTCATAAATATGATGGCTTAATTTCATCTGTAATCCAAACGGCTGATGAAGCATTACACAGCTCTCTGTTAATTGAAGTTGTTAACAAAGCTGAAGAGAGAGATTATTATGTATAGACTTTTATCCTTCAGGGGTATCATCATAACAGATCATAAATGGAAATGAATTTGCCTCTCCCACACGCCGGCCTGGGCTCTCGGCGCGCGGTTCTGTGCCCGGTGGGTGGCTAACGCGGCCACGGGGAGGGGATGCGGGATGGACCCCATCCCTCCGTCCCCTCCCGCAGCCCCACCCAGGCTCACCCCACATCTCCCCTCTCCTCCCCTTTGGGATGAGCTTCCCGGAGTCCAACTGTCACTTTGCAAAGCCCCTTGGAGCCTCAGCCGCGATCGTTGCCACCGTCCCGGGCACCCAATATATCAGGGAAGATGGAAAATCCATTCCTTAGCCTGGCTGAAGCACTCACGTGCTGGAGGATCCTCAGAGTTCAGGCCAGTTCATTCGCTGTGGGGCACCCAGGGGCTCCAGAGGTTCCCTGGCTCAGTGGACGCAGACTGGAGCATCTGTGCTTCCAGCACGTTGCTCAAAGGAATATTCATTTGGCTTCTAGTGAGTGATGGGTTGTGTGTTTTCATAGAATAATAGAATCATAGAACAACCAGGTTGGAAGAGACCCATTGGATCATCGAGTCCAACCATTCCTATCAAACACTAACCCATGTCCCTCAGCACCTCATCTACCTGTCCCTTAAACACCTCCAGGGAAGGTGACTGAACCACCTCCCTGGGCAGCCTATTCCAATGCCCAATGACCCTTTCCATGAAAAACTTCCTCCTAATCTCCAGCCTAAATCTCCCCTGGTGGAGCTTGAGGCCATTCCCTCTTGTCCTGTCCCCTGTCCCTTGGGAGAAGAGCCCAGCTCCCTCCTCTCTACAACCTCCTTTCAGGGAGTTGGAGAGAGTAATGAGGTCTCCTCTCAGCCTCCTCTTCTCCAGGATAAACCCCCCCAGCTCTCTCAGCTGTTCCTCATAAGGCCTGTTCTCCAGCCCCTTCACCAGCTTCGTTCTCTTCTCTGGACTCACTCCAGAGCCTCAACATCTTTCTTGTGCTGAGGAGCCCAGAACTGAACACAGGATTCAAGGAGCGGCCTCCCCAGTGCTGAGTCCAGAGGGAGAATCACCTCCCTGGCCCTGCTGGTCACACCATTTCTGACCCAAGCCAGGATGCCATTGGCCTTCTTGGCCACCTGGGCATGCTGTTTTATGGAGAAGCAGCTCCCTGGTGCTAAAAGTTGCATGGGAGGAGGATCCCCCTTCCCTTGGGTTTCCACGGTCGCTTCTCACATCCTGCTGAGCCTTGGGAGATGCTGTGCCAGGCAGCAGTTGCCAGTGGCCCCCTCGGCCCCCCAGTTCCCCCTCCCTGTGGCGAGGCCAGCCCAGCCGAGCGCTGCTGCCTGCGATTCTGGGCTGCTCTGCTTCCAGGTGGAGTTATGAAAACACACAATGCCATTTCCTCCGCCTGGATCCCATCAGCTTTTTCCATCCAGCACGTTATCCAGGAAATTCTCCTCTATACCTTTGAGGGGTTGCTGTGATTATCTGGAACGCGTTACTTGCACACAGCAAATGCAAATTAATGTAGTCTTCACGTCGCGCTGTGGCAATAAAGGGGAATGTTGACATCAGCCTGAAAGTAGAATTAACTTTTGCATTATGTGGTGTGAGAGAGAGGTGTTGAAACCCGCGGCTGAGACTTTCCAAGTTACAGTAAAGAACTGTTCTGGCAGCGCTGCCAGAACACGGCAGTGTTTCCAGGAGGCAGAGGTGAGCTGAGTGGGTTCTCTGTTCCCGGCTGGATTAGTCCTTCGGCTCAGCTTTCCAAGCTCTGCCATTTTGTCTCGTTACCTCTAACGCGCTCCTCGAGCCCATCTCCTTCACAAGAGAGACTTGCAGCACTGTCAGGCTCTGCTACTCTCCGTTCCTGCCTCCCCTCCTCGCTCTAATCCCTCCAACCACTCTCCTTTCATCGCAACCACCAGAACCCTTTGAACCGGAGCAGACAAGGGCTGGAGGGACGGATCCTGCTGGCCCTGCCAGCTCCTCTGCAGCCATAACTCCGGCAACTCGGTGTTAACACCTTGTTCGCGGCGGCGGCGCAGACGTTACCAGAGCCCCTTAAATCACCCTCTGAGGCTCAATAGGAAGGGACAAGGCTAAGAGCTGTATCGATCCCTTCTGCAGTGCCCAAGCATCCACTGGATTCCCAAATCCCACGTTGAGCACAAAACCTGGTGTGGAGCATCCCCCACCTCCCCAGCAAGGGCATCCCTGGACTCTGCATCCCCCTGGTCCCCGTCTCCCTCGGGAGGCTTGGACCCACCACAGATGCTCCAGGTCCCAGCAGGGGTGGGGAGCCCAGGCACAGGGATTTTTTTTTTTTTTGATGGGAATGGTTGTGTGGATTTTCTTTTGCTGGGAATGGTTGGACTCGATGATCCGATGGGTCTCTTCCAAGCTGATGATTCTATGATTCTTGTAAAAATGGGTCAGTTCCTATTTTCTGCGAGGGCCAGCGAGTGGGCAAAGGGCAGAGGGAGCTGTGTGAGGCTGGAGTGGACGAGAGCAGAGGCTGCCGAGAGCAGTGCTGGGTGGGAGTGGAGGGTGAGAGCAAGATACAGGGAACACTGGGTCAAGTGAGCTTTGCTCTCAGCAACCGCCTGCCCAGAGAATCACAGAATCATAGAATCATAGAACAACCAGGTTGGAAGAGACCCATCGGATCATCGAGTCCGACCATTCCTATCAAACACTAACCCATGTCCCTCGGGACCTCATCTACCCATCCCTTAACACCTCCAGGGAAGGTGAGCTTGGGGAGGGAGGGGAGAGTTTGGAAGAGGATCCCTGGATGCGCCTGCCTGCATGGGGCCAGGCACAGGCTGCAGGCTGGGGCTCGGAAACCCCTTTCTTAATAAAGAGCGAGTTTATTTCATAGTCGTGAAGGCGGCTGTGTCGTGGTTCAGCATGAGGCATATGAAACAGGTCGTTCCGCCACGAGGCTCTGCGAGAGCAAAGTGCAGCAGCAGCTGGAGAGGCTCAGCTGCAGGACTTGGACCACCAGGCCCAGGGTGAGCACCGAGAGAGCAGAGCGAGGGGTGCCCAGAGCATCCCATCACCTCTGCACGGGATCAGGGAGATGGGAGAACAACTCTGGTTGCTCTGAGGGTCTCAGAGGGTCCCTTTGGGTAGGCAGCGCTCCAGGACGATTTGGGCTGTAAGTGAGGAAGAAGGGAAAACAACTGATGCCAGCAGCAAGTGAAGGAAGTGTAGGAGCATTATGTAAAATATTAAATTTAATGCTATCCCATTTTCCATCTCAGTTATTAAATTAACTGAGAACTATGCTTGCACTTAAAAGATTCCTGTCATATTTTATGCGCAGGATGATCTCAGAGTAATTCGTGTTGGAAATATGTCATGTTAAATTACAGACACCGATAAACCTTACTTAAACTCGGCATTGATCATGTGTGGGAGAAAAGCTCCGCGGGGCCGGATCCCCCTGCGTCGGGCACCCTTGGCCCTTCTCCCTCGCAAAACGGGAGCAGAGGGGATTTTCTCTCCCACCTCCCACCAGTGACGGGGACGCAGGCGCAGTGCCTCGTCTCTGGGGGTGCGAGCGGGTGTTGCTTGACGTGCGTGGGAGAGCGGAGGGAGGGCTGCAGGGTGAGGGGTGATGGCCATCCTCCCGGCAGCGATACCGCTTATCGGAGAGAGATTCGCTGTCGCCGTATCAAACACGGCACAGCAAGAGTCTGGCTCCTATTCTGGGCCTCTCACCACAAGAAGGATGTTGAGGCCCTGGAGTGAGTCCAGAGAAGAGCAACAAGGCCGGTGAAGGGGCTGGAGAACAGGCCCTATGAGGAGCAGCTGAGAGAGCTGGGGGGGTTTATCCTGGAGAAGAGGAGGCTGAGAGGAGACCTCATTACTCTCTACAACTACCTGAGAGGAGGTTGTGGAGAGGAGGGAGCTGGGCTCTTCTCCCAAGGGACAGGGGACAGGACAAGAGGGAATGGCCTCAAGCTCCACCAGGGGAGATTTAGGCTGGAGATTAGGAGGAAGTTTTTCACAGAGAGGGTCATTGGGCATTGGAATAGGCTGCCCAGGGAGGTGGTTAAGTCACCTTCCCTGGAGGTGTTTAAGGGACGGGTGGATGAGGCCTTGAGGGACTTGGTTTAGTGTTTGATAGGAATGGTTGGACTTGATGATCCGATGGGTCCCTTCCAACCTGGTTGTTCTGTGATTCTATGATTCTATTTGGCGTCACCTCTGCTCGCACCGGCCACCTCTTCCCATCTTCCCGTGGATGGATGCCTGGATCTTTCTCCACGTGCTTTGCTGAGCCACAGAAAACCTGCGCCTTCTCCAACGCTAAATGTGCCACTTCTTGGAGCGCAGAGGGTGTACACACCCCCCCTGGTCTCGGCACGGAGCTGGGGACAGTAAGAACCACCGTGCCCCTGCTGCAAGCAGGGAAACTGAGGCAGGGAGGTGGCACCGCCTGTGTCTGCCTGCCCAGGAGAGCCCCCCAAGCCCCAGCCCATGGCTGCTGGGAGAGCAGGCAGCAGCGTGCGGGCAGGCTGCCCCGACTGCAGCGCCGTGCGCGGCGGCTCCCTGAGCCCTCGGAGCCAGCGTCCGGCCTTGGCACACGCAGGGCAGCCCCGGCTGGCAGCTCCACACTGTGAGAGTGAGCCAGAGCTGCATTATGAGGCGCCAGGCTCCGCGGGAGAGAGAAAATGCTAAGAATAGGCCCCAGGCAGAAAGGGGAGCAAGATCCCTCGCAGCTCAGCATCCTGCTGCCAGCTCAGGATGTGACCTCTCGTTTCCAGCAGCCCGAGGGATGCTCTGTGGAGCAGACCCCTCCACCGAGGCACGAGGCTGAGCCAGCTGCCGGCTCGAGGACCACCAGGCTCACACGTGGCAGGGCGCAGGCCCCGGTTTGCAGATGACAACGATCCTTACGTGCTTGGTCTGGAGTTGTGTGGTTGTGCCGCTGTGGTGTGCACAGCCAGACGGACACCCTGGGGCTCTGCCGTCAGGGGCAAGGGCAGCACACACTGACCACAGAGCCCTCAGCAGGACAAGGGCACAGAGCCCCTTCCCAAAAAACCCGACCTGCAGCCTCCCCGGGGCTCAGCCGGCTCCGTGACGCCATCCTCATGTGGTCCAAGATTCGTCTTTCCCCTTATTAAAACAGCCTCTGCCTCTGTGCGCAGGGATCACAAGCTCCAGCTGCCCTGGGGCTGCTCCCACCGCAGCACAGAAGCCTCTAAAGAAACTTTGGCTTCTGCCTTTCCTTGAATAGAGCTGCTTGTTCTCCAGAGCCGATGGCCCTGGCTGCCTTCCACACGCTGCTGGGGAGCAGCCCCCTTCTCCGAAGCCCCTGGGCTGGGGATGGACACGGGTGGGAGCCTCAGGCACCTTCGCCTGGAGCACAGCTGATCAGGGCCTGAAGGGAGCCAGAAAGCTCAACCCACTGGTTCCATCCACCATGTCCCCAAGGTCGATCCATATGCCAATGGTCACAGCTGGAACCCAACGCAGGCCAAGGTTTGAAGGGTGTTGAGACTCTGGAGCGAGTCCAGAGAAGAGCAACGAAGCTGGCGAAGGGGCTGGAGAAGAAGAGGAGCGGCTGAGAGAGCTGGGGGTGTTTATCCTGGAGAAGAGGAGGCTGAGGGGAGACCTCATTGCTCTCTACGACTCCCTGAGAGGAGGTTGTGGAGAGGAGGGAGCTGGGCTCTTCTCCCAAGTGACAGGGGACAGGATGAGAGGGAATGGCTTCAAGCTCCACCAGGGGAGATTTAGGCTGGAGATTAGGAGGAAGTTTTTCCCAGAAAGGGTCATTGGGCATTGGAATAGGCTGCCCAGGGAGGGGGTTGATTCCCCTTCCCTGGAGGTGTTTAAGGGACGGGTGGATGAGGTGCTGAGGGACTTGGTTTAGTGTTTGATAGGAATGGTTGGACTCGATGATCCGATGGGTCTCTTCCAACCTGGTTGTTCTGTGATTCTATGATTCTAACCCAGGGCCACAGCTCAGCTCCGGCAGGGCCCCCAGCCCCACACCGGGCACCCCACGGTTGTGGGGACTGCGGGGAACCCGCAGTCCCCACAACCGTGGGGTGCCTGGTGTGGGGCTGGGGGCCCCTGGGTGCAGGGCTGCTTTCATCCTGCTCCAGGTGGCTGCAATCCAGTGCAGGATTTACAGTGCCCTGACCCTGAGCTGTCAAGAGGGAACAGGCAGATTAATGGGGTGGGCGGGTTCCTGCAATAATCGTTTGTTTGATGTGACAAGCCTGATAGGCGTTGATTTACTTACAGGCTGATAGGCTTTTAATTGAGCACCTCTGTCCCAGTCACATCAAAGGCAGAGGTTGACAAGGGGCCCCTTTTTACCAAAAGCTCCCAGTGACTGACAGATCCTGGATGCTAATTCTCCCGGGGAGAGGCTTCCCTCTTTTTCTCTTCTTGTTTTGTTTTTTTCTTTTGACTCAGGATTGGCCTGGCCTGGCATGGAGAGAGCCCAGTTCTTGCAGGATGGGTTGCCCCTCTGCCCTCTCCCCATGGTGGTTACCCCTGCACAATCCAGCCAGGCTTTGAGGGGTGTTTTTGGGGTCCCCCTGCCTCACCCCGTGATGCCGCGATGCCCAGGATGCTGCAGTTAGGAAGGTGCCCGCTTCCCCATGGAATCGTCCCCATCGCGGGGATGGGCACAGCCCAGCTCATCCCTTCCTCCATGCAGCACACCCCCCAAAACCCAGCTCGTGGGGCTTCGGGGTGTCTCTGCCTCTCCCAAGAATCATAGGACCATAGAATCATAGAACAACCAGGTTGGAAGAGACCCATCGGATCATCCAACCATTCCTATCTAACATTAAACCAAGTCCCTCAAGACCTCATCCACCCGTCCCTTAAACCCCTCCAGGGAAGGGGAATCAACCACCTCCCTGGGCAGCCTAGTCCAATGCCCAATGACCCTTTCCATGAAAATCTTCCTCCTAATCTCCAGCCTAAATCTCCCCTGGTGGAGCTTGAGGCCATTCCCTCTTGTCCTGTCCCCTGTCCCTTGGGAGAAGAGCCCAGCTCCCTCCTCTCTACAACCTCCCTTCAGGTAGTTGTAGAGAGCAATGAGGTCTCCTCTCAGCCTCCTCTTCTCCAGGATAAACACCCCCAGCTCTCTCAGCCGCTCCTCATAAGGCCTGTTCTCCAGCCCCTTCACCAGCCTCGTTGCTCTTCTCTGGACTCTCTCCAGAGCCTCAACATCCTTCTTGTGCTGAGGGGCCCAGAACTCAACACAGGATTCAAGGAGCGGCCTCACCAGTGCTGAGTCCAGAGGGAGAATCACCTCCCTGGCCCTGCTGGTCACACCATTTCTGATCCAAGCCAGGATGCCATTGGCCTTCTTGGCCACCTGGGCACACTGCTGCCTCACGGTCAGTCGCTGTCGACCAACACCCCCAGGTCCCTCTCCTCCTGGCAGTTTTCCAGCCAGGCTTCTCCCAGTCTGTAGCTCTGCATAGGGTTGTTGTGCCCCAAGTGCAGGACCCGGCATTTGGCCGTGTTAAACCTCATCCCATTGAAGAAGAGGAAGGACCTTCCCCTGTGGGTTGCCACAGGCCCCGTGTTGGCTCAGTGCCGAGCTCCGTGCAGGCTCCGGCAGGTTTGGGGGTGAGGGTGCACCCGTGGGCACCAGCATCACACCGTACGCCCCTGCCCAGAGCCAGCAGGGTGCCCAGCGCCCTCGTCCCCATCCCAGCTCGCTGTGGATGTGACCACCGCGGCCCTGGCATCACCAGGAGGGTCCTGGTGCTCAGCGAGCATCTGCCATCGCACCAGCCGCTGCGGATCGGGGTGTGCGGCACGTGCCCAGCACCAAACCCACCTCTGTGCCAGGGAATGGAGAGAAGGGGAGAAAATGAGATGAAAACAAGAGGCAGGAGCCAAATGTGGTTGGTTTATCAGTGATGTTAGAATTATCGAATCATGGAATCACCAGGTTGGAAGAGAACCACCAGATCAAGTCCAACCATTCCCATCAAACGCTAACCCATGTCCCTCAGCACCTCATCCACCCGTCCCTTAAACACCTCCAGGGAAGGGGAATCAACCACCTCCCTGGGCAGGCGCTACCACTGCCCAATGACCCTTTCTGTGCAGAATGTTCTCTGTGTGCAGGTGGCTGCCCTGTCTCACCTCTAAAAGAGCTCACAGGACCCCATTTCCCACCTTGAGGGAGAGTTTGTGGGTCAGCCAGAGGAATCATGGAATGGGTTGGGTTGGAAACAACCTCCAAGCCCATCCAGTCCCACCCAGGGACACCTCCCACTGGATCAGGGGCTCCAAGCCCCATCCAACCTTGAACACCTCCAGAGATGGAGCAGCCACCACTGCTCCAGGATCTGGGGAAGCAAAAGGAAAAAGATCTCCAGTGGCTGCGACACTTTGTGAGAGACTTATAGGAGCTTATGCTCTTAATGGGAAATGTAAGGAAAGAGGGATAAATCACAGCTCTTTCCTCTAACCTGTGGTGCTGCACTTGCCTGAGCCTTTGGGCTGGATTAACGCTGTGTATTTATGTTTTTAAAGCCTGATGCGGGTTTTTTTCAGTATCTAAATATAAATTATTTTCACCGTATCAATGATTAAATATTTTCTCTTTGACATCACAGAGTCCAAAAGAAAAAAAAAATAAATGCTTCTGAAAAAGGCATTCAAAAAATTTAAAAAGAAAGGGGGAAAGAAAAAAAAAATCCCTCTGAGAACCCCTTTTGTCATTTGCAACCAATAAAAATGCCTATTGTTATGAAGGGCTCATAAATAATCTGATTTTGGCATCCTTTCATTCCATACAGAAAAATGAATAAATTAAACTTGATTTACAGCCTTTTTTCATTTTTATTAGAGCCGCTCCAAACACTTTATGTAATGTTCGTGCCAGACGAGCTGCACCAAATGGTTTGAGGCTCCGGTCCTGATATTATAGAAATTAAGTTGTTTTAATTTGCATAGTTTAATTAACTAATACTGGCAAAGACAAAAAGAAAAACAGAAGTAAAAGTGATTTTTATTTTTTTTTTTTTTTTCTGGGTGTCTGAGTGCTAAACGAGCCCCTGAGATGGATTCCCCAAAGGGCTTGGGTCGGCGCCAGCACAGGGAACACCCACAGCTCTGTGATCCCTCTGGGGGGTCGTGGGGCAGCCTGGGGACCCTTCCCACTGCTCCCACATAGAATCATAGAACAACCAGGTTGGAAGAGACCCATCGGATCATCGAGTCCAACCATTCCTATCAAACACTAAACCAAGTCCCTCAAGACCTCATCCACCCGTCCCTTAAACACCTCCAGGGAAGGGGAATCAACCACCTCCCTGGGCAGCCTATTCCAATGCCCAATGACCCTTTCCGTGAAAAGCTTACTCCTAATCTCCAGCCTAAATCTCCCCTGGTGGAGCTTGAGGCCATTCCCTCTCATCCTGTCCCCTGTCCCTTGGGAGAAGAGCCCAGCTCTCTCCTCTCCACAACCTCCTTTCAGGTAGTTGTAGAGAGTAATGAGGTCTCCTCTCAGCCTCCTCTTCTCTAGGCTAAACACCCCCAGCTCTCTCAGCCGCTCCTCATAAGGCCTGTTCTCACAGTCAGGCACCTGTTTCACAGATGGGGAAACTGAGGCACACAAGCTAGACGGCTTCACACAGCCTCTCTGCAGCACAACCAGGGGTGAATAGAATCCTGGTTTGGGTAGAAGGGACCTCAGAGCCCATCCAGTCCCACCTCTGCCATGGGCATCCCATGGATCAGGGGCTCCAGCCCCATCCAACCTGGCCTGGAACATCTCCAGGTGTTCACCACAGCTCTGGGTAACCTGGGCCAGGGCCTCCCCACCCTCGCAGGAGAATATTTCTTCCTAAGATTTCCAGTTGAAAACTCTTCCGTCTCATGCTGTCCCTGCCCTCCCTGAGCAGGAGCCCCTCCCCAGCTTTCCTGGATCCCCTTTCCGCGCTGGAAGCCCCGAGGTCTCCCCAGAGCTACAGCCCAAACTCTCCTTGCGCGCGACAAGGTTGGACTGGATGATCCGATGGGTCCCTTCCAACCTGGTTGTTCTAGGATTCTATGACTCTATGACCCTTTGCTCCCCAGCCCATCGCCCGCTCGAGCAGCAGAGAACTTGGAGATAAACAGGCCAAAAAAATCATCTTTGAAGGCAAGTGGCGGTGACCGGAGCCCAGCCCCGCTGGGGTCCCTGCCAGGAGAGCGGAGCTTTTGTCCCCTCCAGCCCTTGGGATCAAGTGGGGGACGTCCTCCTCCCCCTCCTGCCATTTATCCCAGCGAATTTCACACCAGGAAACAGCTTCATTACCTCAACAACAGGAAGACCCAACTGGTTTGTCACAGGGAAAAACCAGCTGTTAGTCACACATCAAGGGAAGAGAGGAGGAGGGGGGGGGGGGGGGGTGGGGAGAAACCCTCACCTCTTTTTTCCTTTAATGTTCACCCCGTTCTTTAATGTTAATGGCTCTGCAGAGGCAGCCAGGCGGAGATTCCATAAGTAACCATCACCCAGCGACGATCGGGTAATATCCGAGCGTCTTCCTGCCTCTCCTGCTACATGATTGCTTCGGAAAGAAAGATTAATTCCAACTTTAAAAAAGAAAACACTATTTTTATCATTGCCAGGAGTCTATAAGGGTTTAAAAAAAGAAAAAGCGCTTGCTTGTCGTTTTACATCTTGCAATTTTGTCAGTTGTTTTAAAACATGTCTCCTGTAATAAATAAGATCATTTTTATGCACTTGTTCTGCGGCTCACGGCGAGGCCTGGGCTGGCGCGGAGAGGTGGGATGCGGAGAAGGGAGTGGGGCAGGGAAAGTGCTGACTGCCGAGGTTTTGCTTCCAGCTGGAGGGGCCGGGAATGCCCTGGCCCCTTTGCCAGGGTGGCTGAGGGAAGGGGACTTATGGTTGGACTCGATGATCTGATGAGTCTCGTCCAACCTGGTTGTTCTATGATTCTATGATTCTTTGACCTGACAAGCAGCCACAGGCGAAGACAAAGTCGGCTTTTAAGAAGCGTCTTGGACCCAGCAGTGGGCCAGGACCCCCACGAGACCTGATCCCAGACCCACCAGAGCTGGAGATAGAATCATGGAATCATAGAACAACCAGGTTGGAAGAGACCTACCAGATCATCGAGTCCAACCATTCCCATCAAACACTGGTTTGATGATATAAACCATATATTCATATATTATATATAGTCATATATTCATATATTCTTATAAACCATATATTCATCTCCAAAGGGACAGGGGACAGGACGAGAGGGAATGGCCTCAAGCTCCACCAGGGGAGATTTAGGCTGGAGATTAGGAGGAAGTTTTTCACAGAAAGGGTCATTGGGCATTGGAATAGGCTGCCCAGGGAGGGGGTTGATTCACCTTCCCTGGAGGGGTTTAAGGCACAGGTGGATGAGGTCTTGAGGGACTTGGTTTAGTGTTTGATAGGAATGGTTGGACTCGATAATCCAATGGGTCTCTTCCAACCTAGTTATTCTATGATTCTATGATTCAATTCCCAGTTTCCCTTCAGCCACATCCAACAGCGATGAACTGGGAAAGGCTTTCGTTCCAGAGCAAGAGGTGCTGGAAGAGTTACAGTGATTGCAATTCATGCTTTATCTTCTCCCACCACAATTTTCCATGTGGGTTGTTGTGTGCAGAGGCCTGTGCAGCAAAACTAAGGAATAAAAGAGCAGAGGGACCATGTGTCCGCGGGTACATAGAATCATAGAATCACAGAACAACCAGGTTGGAAGAGACCCATCAGATCATCGAGTCCAACCATTCCTATCAAACACTAACCCAGGTCCCTCAGCACCTCATCTACCTGTGCCTTAAACCCCTCCAGGGAAGGTGAATCAGCCACCTCCCTGGGCAGCCTATTCCAATGCCCAATGACCCTTTCCGTGAAAAACTTCCTCCTAATCTCCAGCCTAAATCTCCCCTGGTGGAGCTTGAGGCCATTCCCTCTTGTCCTGTCCCCTGTCCCTTGGGAGAAGAGCCCAGCTCCCTCCTCTCCACAACCTCCTTTCAGGTAGTTGTAGAGAGTAATGAGGTCTCCTCTCAGCCTCCTCTTCTCCAGGATAAACACCCCCAGCTCTCTCAGCCGCTCCTCATAGGGCCTGTTCTCCAGCCCCTTCCCCAGCTTCGTTGCTCTTCTCTGGACTCGCTCCAGAGCCTCAACATCCTTCTTGTGCTGAGGGGCCCACAACTGAACACAGGATTGAAGGAGCAGCCTCACCAGTGCTGAGTCCAGAGGGAGAATAACCTCCCTGGACCTGCTGGTCACATCCTGTGGTGTCACAAGGGAGCTGGGGAAGGGTCTAGAGAGCAACTCTTAGGAGGAGGTCTTAAAGACTAAGACGATTGTCTGTGCCATGGCCACACTTCACAGGCTGCAAAGGCAGCAGAGTCACCGGCACCGTGAGAGGACACGTCCTTGGCAAGAGAAAACTGCTCTAATAGCAGCCCAGGTGGGGCAAGCCCTGATTAGGGAGCAAAAATATCATTAGTCATTCCTGACAGCGCTCACCGAGCCTTTTTGTCTTCTTTGGCTTTACTTTTATTCCAAATATTTTGCTTTGCACTGGGTGCCCGGGTCGTTTGTACTTGGCAAGCGGCCTCGTCGCGTATTTGATTGGAAGATCATAGAATTATAGAATCATAGAATCACCAGGTTGGAAGAGACCCATCAGATCATCGAGTCCAACCGTTCCTATCAAACACTAAAGCGTGTCCCTCAGGAGATGTCCCTCAGATGCTTTGTGGCAGACAGGGTGACTTGTCCTGGGCCAGATGACACGTGACACGGGAGGTGTTGCTTTCTCCCCCTCTGGTCACTGTTTCTCTGAATGAAAAAACAGGCCCAACATGTATTTTAGAATGAATATAACCAGAGGCCATGAGGGCACCAGCACCAGGCAGGATTCATCACTACCCTTGACAACCCTTTGATGAAGTCTTAATCCGGCTGAATCCAGAAGTGCCTTCAGGTGCTTTTCCGCAGCCCAAGCCCTGGAGGGATCACCTCTCCGTGCCCTCCGGCACTCGCTGTTGCATCCCGCTCCCCCAGCGCACTTGTCCCACCTTACTTTGTGTTATTTTAAGGCCATGTTGTGGTTGGCATACAGCTCGAGGGGCTTCGAGGAAAGATTTTTTTTTTTCCCTAATTCCTCCTTCCGTGAATGGCTCCTTTGAAAGGCAGCACCTCTCCGTTTACATCCCTGCTGCCCGGATTGAATCAACCCTGCGGTCAGCCTCGGGAGGGGCAATAAAAGGAGAAAAAAAAAGCTTCACCAAGAGGGAAAATTGACAGGTCGGACTATTGACGTGATTGATAGCGGTTGGAGAAGGAGGACTCGGCATGGGCTGTGCTGGGGTGATGCTGGTGCTCACTGGGGAAATCCGGCAAAGCCTTTTTCCCAGAACCCAGAGCAGAGGGGCTTGGCGAGGGGCGCCACGTGACCTTAATAATAGCAACACTGCTGGAACATAAAGCATCTGTCAGGAGTTAATATGATTAATTCGAGGTGTCTGTGTCTCTCCCTTTTTCCCTCTCCCTCTCAGAGGGACTGGAACCCAAGGCCAGGGAGGGCAGGGGTGGTTCTGGGCTGCGACACAGTGATGTCTGCATCCCAGCACGCTGAATCCCTCAGATTTTCAGTGCCCAAGACAGCAGACAAGTTCAGCGTGTGCAGAGCCTGGCATTCTGGCTGGACCCTGGTCAGCTCATCTTCCTCTCCTAAAGACATCCCATCGCTTTCCTCCAGGCCAGAGGCCCAGCCTGGCCCCCACGGCTTTCTCCCATCACCCCAGGTCTTTAACCTTTTGCACGGCCCTCGTGCTCCCACCAGCTCCCAGCTGAAGCCCAGGAGCACCAGAGATGCAGCCCAGGAGGAACAAGCTGTGCCAGATGTGCCTTTCTCTGCCAGCAAAGCTGTGCCATGACAAGCCCTGCGATGCTTTTGCCATCCCAGGCCATGACAACTGAGCCATCCCCACACGTGCTGTGCTCTCCTACTCAAGCTGATGCATCCCAATCCTTTCCCAATCTTTCCCACCTGAGCTGATCCATCCCCACACGTGCTGTGCTTTCCCTCTTGAGCTGATCCATCCCAGCCCCTTCCCAATCTTTCCACCCAACCTGATCCGTCTCAGCCCATGCCAACTGATCCATCCCTACCTGTTCCACACTTTGCCACCCAAGCTGATCCATCCCAACCCCTTCCAATCTTTCCCATCTGAGCTGATCCATCCCTGACCCGTTCCACTCTCTCCCCCATAGCTGATCCATCCCCTCCATTCCACTCTTTCCCCCGATTCAATCCACCCCGTTCCCCTGTTCCCCTTTCCGTCTCCCTCTGTTCCCCCTCAATTCCCCCCCTCCTCTGTTCCCCTCTCCCTTGTTCCCCTCTCCCCTGTTCCCTTCTTCCCCCAATCCCCTCTCCTCCATTCCCCTCTTCCTCGTTCCCCTCTCTCCCCATTCCCCCTCTCTCCCCAGTTCCCCTTTTCCCCGGTTCCCCACTCCCCTCGTTCCCCTCTCTCTCCATTCCCCAATCCCCTCGTTCCCCTCTCCCATGTTCCCCTTTCCCTCGGTTCTTCTCTCCTCCTGTTCCCCACTCCCCCGTTCCCCTTTCCCCCCGTTCCCCTCTCCCCCTCGTCCCCTCTCCCCCATTTCCCCACTCCCCCCTCATTCCCCACTCTCCCCGGTTCCCCTCTTCTGTTGTTCCCCACTCCCTTGGTTCCCCTCTCCCTCCGCCCCCCTCATTCCCCACTCTCCCCGTTCCCCTCTTCTGTTGTTCCCCTCTTCTGTCGTTCCCCACTCCCTTGGTTCCCCTCTCCCTCCGTTCCCCACTCCCCCCGTTCCCCACTCCCCTCATTCCCCTCTCCCCCCTTTCCCCACTCCCCTCGTTCCTCTCTCTCTCCTTTCCCCACTCCCCCGTTCCCCACTCCCCCCGTTCCCCTCTCCCTCCATTCCCCTCTCTCTCCCCCCCGTTCCCCTCTCCCCCAGTTCCCCACTCCCCCCTTTCCCCGTTCCCCTCTCTCCCTGTTCCCCTCTTCCCTCGTTCCCCTCTCCCTCCGTTCCCCACTTCCCCCATTCCCCTCTCCCCCGTTCCCCTCTCTCCTGTTCCCCTCTTCCCTCGTTCCTCTCTCCCCTCATTCCCCTCTCTCCCTGTTCCCCTCTCTCTCTCTCCCCCGTTCCCCTCTCTCCCTGTTCCCCTCTTCCCTCGTTCCCCTCTCCCTCCGTTCCCCTCTTCCCCCCCTCTCCCCGCGTTCCCCTCTCTCTCTCTCCCCCGGTTCCCCTCTCCCCCGGTTCCCCTCTCTCCGTTCCCCTCTCTCTCCCCCGGTTCCCCTCTCTCTCTCTCCCCCGTTCCCCTCTCTCCAGTTCCCCTCTCCCCCGGTTCCCCTCTCTTCCGTTCCCCTCTCTCTCCCCCGGTTCCCCTCTCTCTCTCTCCCCCGTTCCCCTCTCTCCAGTTCCCCTCTCCCCCGGTTCCCCTCTCTTCCGTTCCCCTCTCTCTCTCTCCCCCGGTTCCCCTCTCTCCCGTTCCCCTCTCTCCCGTTCCCCTCTCCCCCGTTCCCTCTCTCTCTCTCTCTCTCCCGTTCCCCCCTCTCTCTCCTCCCGTGGCGGCGGCCCCTCCCCGTGCCCGCCCCGTTTCCGCCCCTCCCGCGGGGTATTAGAGGCGCGTGGCCGGGGGCCGCGGGCTCGTCTCGCCGGGGCCGCCGCTGCCGCCGCCGCCGCCGCTGCTCCTCCGCCCGGCCCGGCCCGGCCCCCCCCCCCACCCCCCCCTCCTCACCCTCCCCCCAACCTCCCCCGGGTCCCCCCCGCCCCAAATGAGCTCGGCCCCCGGCGGGTCCCGGCCGAGCCCCCCGCCGAGCCGCCCCGCGGGCCCCCCCGAGCCCCGGCCGCCGCCCGCAGACCCGCAGCGCCAGGCCGGCCGCCTGCCCATCCGCGTCCTGAAGATGCTGAGCGCCCACGGAGGGCACCTCCTGCACCCCGACTACCTCCAGCCGCTCTCCTCCACGCCCGTCAGCCCCATCGAGGTCGGTCCCGGTTCTTCTCCCGGCTCAGCCCTGCCCCATCTCGCCTTCCGCGCTCCCGGTTCCCCCAGCCCGGCTCCTCCCGACGAGATTCATCCTCCTCCAGCCTCCCGGTTCTTCTCCCGGCGCAGCCCATCCCGCTTCTCCCCTCCCCGGAGCCTCCCGGTTCCTCGCGATCGGCTTTTGCCGTGACCAGCGCTCCCGGTTCCCTCCGGTGGCTCCTTGATTCTCCTCCCGGTTCCCTCCGGTGGCTCCTTGATTCTCCTCCCGGTTCCCTCCGGTGGCTCCTTGATTCTCCTCCCGGTTCCCTCCGGTGGCTCCTTGATTCTCCTCCCGGTTCCCTCCCGTGGCTCCCGGTTCCATCCGTGGCTCCCGATTCTCCTTCCCGGTTGAGCTCGTCCCTCTCCAGCGATCCCGGCTCTTCCCCCCAACCCCGGGGCTCCCGGTTGCTCCCGGTGCTCCCCGTCCTCCTCCCGGTTCTTCCCGAGGCTCCCGGTCGGGCTTATCCCGATTTGCCGTCCCGGCTCTTCCCGGACGGGCTCAGCCCTGCCCGGGGCTCACCCCTAGAAGCCTTTCCCGGTTCTCCTCCCTGATTCCACACCCCAAAACCCATCCCGGTTCTCCCCACACCCCAGTCCATCCCGGTTCTCCTCCCTTCTCCCCCCAACCCAGTCCATCCTGGTTCTCCTCCCTGCTCCCTCCCCAGTCCATCCCAGTTCTCCCTGCTCCCCCCCAGTCCATCCCAGTTCTCCTCCCTGCTCCCCCCCAGTCCATCCCAGTTCTCCCTGCTCCCTCCCCAGTCCATCCCAGTTCTCCCTGCTCCCTCCCCAGTCCATCCCAGTTCTCCCTGCTCCCTCCCCAGTCCATCCCAGTTCTCCCTGCTCCCTCCCCAGTCCATCCCAGTTCTCCCTGCTCCCTCTCCAGTCCATCCCAGTTCTCCTCCCTGCTCCCTCCCTAGTCCATCCTGGTTCTCCCTGTTCCCCCCCAGTCCATCCTGGTTCCCCTCCCTGCTCGCCCCCCCCCAGTCCATCCCAGTTCTCCCTGCTCCCCCCCCAGTCCATCCCGGTTCCCTTCCCTGCTCCAGAGCATCCCCCCCTTTCCTCTCCCTGGCTCCTCTCCGAGCGCTGGGTTCCTGGGGGGGGTGGGATTGGGGGTCTGCGTGGGCGCAGTTGGGGTCCCCCCCCCCAGGCCTGACCGGCTCCTCTCCCCCCGCAGCTGGACGCCAAGAAGAGCCCCCCTGGCCCTGCTGGCCCAGACCTGCTCGCAGATTGGCAAACCCGACCCTCCGCCCTCGTCCAAGCTGAACGCCGTGGCCTCCGCCGGGCTGCCCGCTGCCACCGCCGACAAGGAGCCCACCGCCCGCCCCGCCGCCCTCAAGCCCCCCGGCAGCGGGGACCCCCCCGACCGAGGACAAGTCCAGCTTCAAACCCTACTCGAAGGGCGGCGGGGAGGCCCGCAAGGAGGGAGGCCCGGACAAAGCCGGCTTCCGGGTGCCCAGCGCCGCGTGCCCGCCGTTCCCCCCGCATGCCGCCCCCTCGCCCGGCGGCTCTCGGGGCGCTTCGCCGCAGCACACGGACCCCAAGGGCGCCGAGGAGAAGAAGGAGCCCGAGGGGGGCAAACCGAGCCCCGAGGGAGCGGGGCTGGGGCGCGGGGCGGCGGAGCCCGGGGCGCACGGCGAGCCCCCCTCGGGGCGCAAATCGGAGCCCCCGGCCTTGCCGCCCGCCGGCCACGTGGCCCCCGTCTCGCCCTACAAGCCCGGGCACTCCGTCTTCCCGCTGCCTCCCTCCAGCATCGGCTACCACAGCTCCATCGTGGGCGCCTACGCGGGCTACCCGTCGCAGTTCGTGCCCGGGCTGGATCCCACCAAGCCGGGGCTGGTGAGCGGCCAGCTGCCGGGGGCGCTGGGGCTGCCGGGGAAGCCCCCCAGCTCCAGCCCTCTGACGGGAGCCTCGCCGCCCTCCTTCATGCAGGGATTATGCCGGGACCCCTATTGCCTGAGCTACCACAGCGCCTCGCACCTCGGCTCCGGCAACTGCTCCAGCTGCGTGCACGACCCCGGCAGCCTCAAGAGCGGATACCCCCTGGTGTACCCCACGCACCCCCTGCACTCGGCGCACACCACCCTCTCCTCCGGCGGCACCCCCAGCCTGCCGGGCCACCCCCTCTACACCTACGGCTTCATGCTGCAGAACGACCCCCTGCCCCACATATGCAACTGGGTGTCTGCCAGCGGACCCTGCGACAAGAGGTTTGCCACCTCGGAGGAGCTGCTCGCCCACCTACGGACCCACACGGCTTTACCGGGGGCCGAGAAACTCTTGGCGGGTTACCCTACCTCCTCCGGGCTGGGCTCCGCGGCCTCCTGCCACCTCCACCTCCCGCCCGCCGCCCCCGGCAGCCCCAACACGCTCCCGGCCTCCCTCTCCTTGAGGAGCCCACACACTTTGGGACTCAACAGGTACCATCCCTACGGGAAGAGCCATTTGGCCGCGGCCGGCGCCCTGCCCGTGCCCTCCTTGCCAGCCGCCGGACCTTACTACTCTCCGTACGCTCTCTACGGCCAAAGACTAACGTCAGCTTCTGCACTGGGATATCAGTAACCGCCGCAGCCCCTGCCCCTGCTCCGGCCTCTCCTCCGCACCCCTCGCTCCCTCCTTGGACTCTGTATTTATTTACTGTATGTTAGCTTAAAGCTGGGAATATAAGTGCATTAATCCACCACTGAAGCGACGGTATGCGAAAAGTCTGTGTCCAAAAAAAAAGAAAAAAAGAAAAAAAAAAACCCAGAAAAAAAAAAAAAATGGAAAAAACCCACCCCTCTTTCCTTTGCAGGTGCGGGGCTTTGATTTTTCCCTTCTGTTTCTTTTGCATTTTTTTTTTTTTTATTTTTCCTCCCCTCCTCCTTCTTAATTTCCCCCGTGAGAAATTCTTGCATGACTCCTGACACACAAGGATTGAAAACAAAAAGGCGTTTTTTTTTTTTTTTCTCCTTCCTCCCCCCTCCGCGTTTATCCTTCTGGGATTCTGTTCCGCATTTGTAAACTTAACAGATGTAATTTTTTTAATTTTTTTTTTATTTTTTTTTTTTTAATTTTTTTTTTTTTTTTTTTTTTGGGGGGCGGCCGGAGGGGGCGAAGCCTTGGCCGCTCCACGCTTCCGGCACGGTCCCCATCCCCTGGGATGCAGGAGTGGGGGTCCCGGCGTGGTCCCCATCCCTTGGGGATGCAGGAGGGGGACCCCGAAGAGCGTCGGGCGCACCCCGGACCCCCCCGGCCGGAGCAGCGGGAGGGCGGCCAGCGTGGCGGGTGGATGAGCTCCGGCTTGGTAAGTCTTATTTTGTTAATAAATGACTCTTGGTTATATCCACCCTGTGGTGTCTTCTCTCATCCCCGGGTCCCCCCCTTTATGCCCTGGGTCCCCCCCCCCCCCTTCTCCGCTTTGGGGGCTCTGCGGGCTCCTGGCGCCACCTCGTGGTGGCCGCGGGCACCCCAGGAGCCTTTTGGGGGGCTCCCAGCTCTGCCCCCCCCAGGGCATCACTGCCCACCCCACACACTGCTTTGGGGGTGCTAGGAGGAAAAGGGGGGGCCCGGCTCTCTGCGTCACGGTGGGTCCCTGCGCGTGGCGGCCGAGGGAAGGTTCGAGAAGGCGGTTGAGCTGGCATGGACGCGGGGAGCCCCCGGTGTCCCCCACCCCGGGATGCTGTGGGGAGCAGCGGGAGAACCTGCTCCCGGCTGCAGTGGGGCAGAAATTGAGATTTCGGGTGGAATTGCAATGTAAACGGGCATCTGGATCTGCTCCTTTATTGGGGGGTGGGCAGCAGAGAGTGGCCGCTGAGCTGATATTCCTCTTCCCATTCATTCTTTTTCAAGTCTGTCCTCCCATTGCATCTTTTCTGAATCTGCCCTTTTCCCCCTCCCCATTCCATCTCTTTTCTCCCAGTTCTGTGTCTCCCCCCATTCCATCTCTTTGCTCCCAGTTCTGTGTCTCTCCCCATTCCCTCTCTTTGCTCCCAGTTCTCTGTCTCCCCCTGTTCCATCTCTTTACTCCCAGTTCTGTGTCTCTCCCCATTCCCTCTCTTTGCTCCCAGTTCTGTGTCTCCCCCTGTTCCATCTCTTTGCTTCCAGCTCTGTCTCCCCCCCCATTCCATCCCTTTTCTCCCAGTTCTGTGTCTTCCCCCCATTCCACCTCTTTGCTCCCAGTTCTGTCTCCCCCCATTCCATCTCTACTCCCAGTTCTATGTCCCCCCCAGTTCCCTCTCTCTGACTGTACAAGCAGCGTGTCAGGTGTCACTAACTGGCTGTGCCGTGGGTATTGCTCTTGTCCCTCCTGGCAGGGCTCGCGGCTGCCCCTGCAGCAGCCAGGGGGTCCCATCCTACTGCCCCTCGCCCCCCCCTGCTCCCCAAGGAAGGGGCTTTTATTCCAGCAGCATCCCAGCAGAAGCCCCAGCCATGCCTCGGCTCCCCCGTGAAATCCCGCAGGCTCCTCTTGCCCCACATCACTTTTATTTTCCCTGCTGTCGAGCGCTTTGCTCCTGTTGCGTTTTTGGGTGAGTCATGCAATTAATCCCGGTTAATTGCCTTCTCTATATTGCCTTATGCCCCGTGTTTAAATTCCTTTGTGTCCTTTGAGCTGAAAAATAATGTGCTTAAACCAAGGGCTTGTTTGGCTGCTGGGATCTGGATTTTCCTGCCTGTCCCTGCGAGCATGGCCGGCAGAGAAGGCCCTGCTCGGGGTCTCCTGCTGCAAACCCACATCTGGTGGCTGGGAACGGGAGAGCCTGGGGGCTTGGATTCCCTTTGGCTGGTGAAAGGTGGGCAGCGCTGTCCCCGAGCCCCCCAAGGCTGGGAGAGGCAGGGTTTGTGGGTCTGTGGCTGCCCCTCGTCTTGCTGTGAAGGTGGCTCATGTCCTGTGAAGGTGGCTCGTGGCCGGCTCTGCCCACAGTGGCCCCGCTCTTTTGGGGTGAAGGCCTGGGATTTGAAGGACTGGGTTTGGAGAGGGCTTTGCTGGGGTGTTTTTTGCTCTGCTCAGTGGGCGGCAGGAGGAAAGGGATGCCCAGCCCGGGCTGTGTGGCTATGCCCGTGTCTCCTGTCCCTGCATCCCAGCTGGATGCTGAGCAGCTGATTCTCCTCAGAGAACGGTGGAGGGCAGAGCACAAGTGAGGCAGCTCCTGGGCTGCCGTCCCCTCTGCCGTGGAGTTCCACGGTGGCGTTTAAGGGCTCACCGGGATGCCTGCCCTGCGGGAACACCTCTGCTCCCTGGACGTGGCCCCTACTCCTGCTGCTCCGTGTCGGCCTCGCTTGGCACCGTCGTTCCCTGGCGCCGCTCGCGGCTCTGAAACGCTGCACCTGTTGTGGGTCCCTGACAATTTGTTCCACTGTGCTTCTCCCTGGCGCTCGCCAGGCGGCTCTGCTGCCAGCGCCTCTTCTACAGCCTCGTGCTGTGGGGTGAGAGGGCGATGGTTGGACTCGATGATCCGATGGGTCTCTTCCAACCCGGTTGTTCTATGGTGCTGCGATGCCCGCGGATGCACACGAGGCACCTCAGACTGGGGCTGGGGGCTGCCCAGAGTCCTCCTGCCGGAGAAAGCCAAGCTGCTGGCTGCATCCTTTCCAGCAAAGGTCCATCTCCCCTCTCCCCAGCTCCAAATCGGAGCCTCTGCCTCTTCCACCCGTTGATGGTGGGAGTGGGATGCTGCTCGGATACATCCTGCTGTGCACAAGCTTCCCCGAGGACTACATTTTCCCCTCCCTAAAGACTGCAGCAGCAGGGCCAGGCTGTGTAAACACTGCAAAGTATCATCTGATGGCAGCCGCCGCTCGGGGGCTTTATCTGCTGGGGAGTGATTGTGTTGCCAATATATTAAATAACTCCCTATCTAATGCATGCCCAGGTTACTGCGGAATTCATTTTATAATAAGAGCGCCGGGATGCACTTTATTAATCATTCTGTCTAACAACCTGCACTCCACAGTTTCGGTTTGATTTGATTCAATCCTGTCTTTCTACAAAATATATGGCTGAGTGGGTCGGATAATGTATGGCTTAATTTAGAGTTGTATGGGTTTGAATTACCATTTTCATAATGTGCTGTGCATTAATGTGTTGCATCATTTATACAGAAAAAAGTGTGCGAGGTTTCAAACCTCTCTGGAAGGCAAAAGTCACCTAAAAAGGAACGTGGAGTGACAGGAAAAAAAGGCCCTTTCGTAGCCAGCGGCAGGAGGTGGGTTTGGGCAGGGGCTGGGGGGACCCAGGAGGGTGTTGGATGCAGGGCTGTTGGGTTTGGGGTTGGGTAGGTGGTTCCCTTCCCCATCGCACAACAAAATCGGGAACTTATGAGGAGCACCTGAAAGAGCTGGGAGTGTTTATCCTGGAGAAGAGGAGGCTGAGGGGAGACCTCATTGCTCTCTGCAACTCCCTGCAAGGAGGTTGTGGAGAGGAGGGAGCTGGGCTCTTCTCCCAAGCGACAGGACAAGAGGGAATGGCCTCAAGCTCCACCAGGGGAGAGTCAGGCTGGACATCAGGAAAAACTTTTTCACGGAAAGGGTCATTGGGCACTGTCAGAGGCTGCCCAGGGAGGGGCTGAGTCACCTTCCCTGGAGGGGTTTAAGTTGTGGGTGGACGAGGTGCTGAGGGACATGGGTTAGTGATTGATGGGAATGGTTGGACTCGATGATCCGGTGGGTCTCTTCCAACCTGGTTGTTCTAGGATTCTATGAAAATCTCCTCCAGCTCGCCCTGAGCTGCCGGGGACCTCCGGTGCTTGACTCGTGGGTGACCCCAGTGATGGCGCTCGCCACAATCGCAGCCGCCGTCACTCACCCCGCGCCGCGAGGAAAAAGCTCCGATTATCCAAATACAGTCATTAAAGGGGAAATGTGTTTTTTAGGACTGTCAGGGTGATTAATGAGGGTTAGCAATCCTTGCAAATGCACTTGTTTAGTCTAACTGGCAGCCTCTATTTTCCCATTGATTTATGGCGGCAGTTGCCGGGGCCGCGCTGGGGATGGAGGCGGTGGGACTGTGCGCCATTGACAGGCCGAGCGGGCAGGGCTGTGTGGTGCTCGGCGGAGGGGCCCAGCCAGCCAGCACGGAACGCTTCCCTGCGCCCGGCCAGCCCGGCGGAGGCAGCCGAACAAAGGCCACATTATCCCTTGTGCTGGGGAAGGAACGACTTGGACGCGCACGCAGAGCAGCTCTGCAGGCCTTATAAATATCCCTGTTTGTAAAGCCCCAAGCCCAGCCGACCACAGATGAGGTGTCCACCTAATAAATATGTGAACGAGCGAGCAAGGCCATATATTTCTTTTTTTTTTTTTTCTTCTTGTTTTCCTTCCTCTCCAGCACGCAACTCCCCAGTGTCTTTTAGGTGATGCAGAGGTGTCTGCCCGCAGACGTACAAGGCGTTTCAGAGTCCAGACCGGAGCACGAAGCCTTCGAGGGCTGCTGTGCGCCCGCCAAGAGGAGGTCAGGTCAGGCTGCGGAGGCAAGGGCCGGAGCAGAAGCCGTGGTGGGTGGATGAGAGGTTTCTCGGCCGCATAAAGCAGCTTTTCTTTCCCAACGAGTCCTGGTGGAAGCCCCGGAGAACACGGGCCCTGTGTTTGGCCCCTCAGCTGGAGTGGTGTGGACATCTCCCATCTCCTCGCCCGTGTCCAGCCCACAGGTCAGGCTTGGCTCTGGGGGATGCTTCGTGCTGCATGTGCTGAGAACAGACCCGGAGGGACAGACCTGTGCTTGGAGACAGAGATGCTGTGTCGCAGCTGGGAAGGGAGCAGCCAGCAGCAGCGGCACAGAGCGCACGAGGCAGCCTGCGTGTACTGGGGTGCGAAGCTGTCCCCCCTTGGATTGCAGCCGGAGCCCTCCGCTGTCCTCACTGGGGCTTTGCCTCCAGCCTCTTCGAGCAGCAGGACAGCACAAACGATGGAAGAGGTGCTGGGTGAAGATCAAAGAACTCGAGGTGCCCCCAAAGGTGAAGAGCACTTGGGGGTCACGCGGTGACCAGGAGCGCTGCAGGTTGGGGAGTGTTTTTATGTGTCTTTGAACATTTGAAGAGCTGCTGCTGTCATTTCCCTGGGGGTAAATCAGTGTGCAGAGTGAATCCTTCCAGCGACATCGTTGTCGGCTTGAGGCAGCAGTGCACCAGCGTCTTCCCTCTTGTACCAGGACACACGGTTCTGGCTGGACACCAGTTACCCCTTGAAGTGCCCAGCATGACCGATGGCCACGGCTCCTCCGTTTTCTGCAGTGCCTGATCCTGGCTGCCAAGGCCGGCTGACCCACAAATCCCGGGCAACCCGGCACGGAGCTGCTGGCAGGCTGCAAACCCCCAGGTCCTGCGGCTGCGCCTGTGCCAGTGCTGGGCTGCAGCCATTCCCTGCAGAGCACAGGCCTCGTGCACACAGATTTACACCGATGCGCGTGTAAGCGATCCTGTTCATTACTGTGATGCATGGTTAATAGTTATCTCTCTGTTTATTACCATGATGAATAACCGAAGAGTCGTAATTCTGCATACACAAGTGTCTCGGCTAAACGCTCACTGGAGGACGCTGGGGGAGAAGCTCGGCTGATAGAATCATAGAATCATAGAACAACCAGGTTGGAAGGGACCCATCGGATCATCGAGTCCAGGTTGCTTTACAGAGTGTGTTCCTTCAGCTCAGTTCACAACAACAAAGAGATTTCCACAGACCATACTGTTTTCTAACTCAGTGCTTATGGAAACCTCCTGGAGCGGCTTTACTGTGCCTTTCATCCCACCTTCCAGTGCAGTGCAGGAGATGGAATGGGGGGTGTGACCCCTGCAAGGATGGACCCACAAAGAAGCCGCCTTTGCAAGAAGAGGTCGGTGGGACACACAGCAGACCCCGACGGGCTGAGCAGAGCTGGGTAGCACACTGGGGTGTGCCCATCACAGCAGCTTGTGCATCCCAACCAGCCGCCGGCGCTTCGCTGCCAGAGGGAGACACATCTTGTCCGAAGAAAAAGGGATTGGCCTTGTGGGTACCAGTGCTGCATCTGCATCTGTCAGAGGAAAAGTGGGGCTGAAGTGTTTGAGGATGCACTGGATCTTACTGAGCCCTCATCACTTTCTCCAGGCTCCTCCCCTGCTGGGGAGGGGAGGCTGAAGCACCCTAAAGACTTGCTGTGTTCTTGTCTCCTGGCTTGTTTGCTCGCTCCTACCCAGCCCCAGGTGTTGCTGTGCTCCTCTCCCACTGGCAACAAGGAGCAATTGGCCCTTTCGCCATCAAGGCTCGAGGCCAGTGCCTGCCCAAGGATGGGGCTGTTCCTTCCTCCCTCGGCAGCGACTGGGAGCGCCTGTAGGAGTGACAAATTGTTTCTGCTGGAGCAATGGTTACCTTCGCAGGGTTTCATTCCTGTTCCCTCCACAGACTCGGTGACATCTGAGGAGCTGGAGCAGGACAGCAGCCTGGTCCTCCCTCCAAGATGGGAAGAGCCACATTCTGTGGAAAATGACACGAAGCAAGTGGGAGCCGGGCTCAGAGGGAGTCGCTCATTTGTCACAGGGAGCAAGCAACCCAAGCTCTTCAAGAAGATGGTTGCTCAACCTGGCCCAGATAACATCTCCGTGCAGGGCAAGGCTGGGAAAGGGAATTTGCCATCCAGGCTACTGGGAAATGGAGCCAGAAAGACCTTCGTTCCTTCTGGGATTCCTGCGTGTCTCCCAGCCTCTGGATGAATATTGTATGAGGAACAACTGCTCGGGAAGAGCTCACTAGGTGCACATCTTGGCTATTCCTCCAGCTGCAGAGATGTGCTCTGCCCTGACTACAGCGTCTATAATTCCCAGACTTTTGTGGCTCGTGTGCGCTGGAGTGGCACCAACCGGGGAATCCTGCGTCATGAACCAGCAGATCCTGCATCCCTGGCCCTCACACAGACTCTGCTCCACTGCTGGCTGATGCATCTGTCCGGTTTCTCCAGGGATGAAAACCAGGAGAGATCCTGGCATAGGATCAGCAGCCGGGTCCCTGGCTTTGAGTGCATTTGGGCACGAGGCAGAACCCACTGTCCTCCCAGCCGTGGAGGAAGCTCTCAGTGCGTTGGGGTCTGTCCTCTCAATTTGAGGATCTGGCTCACGCTGCTGGGGTTTGCATCCAGCACACTTGCAGATGACTTGGGAGGGAGATGGAGGCCAGTGCAGGGCTGATGGCTCTGGGACCTTGGCAGGGGACGCTCCACGCACCCCCTCTGCCTCTTGGGCTTTGGCTCCAGGTCGTGCCCCACGTTGCATGCTGATGCCTGCCTCTTGTGCTCCAGCACGGTGCAGGGAGAGAAGAGGAGGCTGAGAGGAGACCTCATTGCTCTCTACAACTACCTGAAAGGAGGTTGTGGAGAGGAGGGAGCTGGGCTCTTCTCCCAAGGGACAGGACAAGAGGGAATGGCCTCAAGCTCCACCAGGGGAGATTTAGGCTGGAGATTAGGAGGAAGTTTTTCATGGAAAGGGTCACTGGACATTGGAATAGGCTGCTCAGGGAGGTGGTTGAGTCACCTTCCCTGAGGTGTTTAAGGGACGGGTGGATGAGGTGTTGAGGGACATGGTTTAGTATTTGATAGGAATGGTTGGACTCGATGATCCGATGGGTCTCTTCCAACCTGGTTGTTCGGTGATTATAGGGATGAGGTTTTGGGGGGCTGGTTTTCTCCCCGGGGCGGAGTGGGGTACCAGGGGTGCTACTGGCATCCCACCGCCCCTGGGTACCCCCGCGCATCCCTCGCCTCCACCGCTGTGAAGGGCCCTTTTATCTCTTGGGTAGGTACAAATGGAGCTGTCAGATGCGATCAGCCCCGCGATATGACAGGTTGCGGGAGCCGGGGCCCCTCGAACAGAGCAGCCTTGTCTGTCAGAGCCGCCTGACACTCCCTATAATGGCCAGATGGATGAGACTCTGAAAGTAGAGCCCGGCGCGTTTTCAACTCTATTTTGGGTGAAAACACTTCTTGAAAGATCTTGAAAGGAGCTGGCAGTTTAGTAGTTCAAATGATTAATGAGCACTGGCTCTGCCGGGTGGATTTCTCGCGCCGTGCCAGCAGCCGGGCTGCTCCAGCGGGCCAAGACACGCTGCACCCCCCTCCGGCTCCCCCCGAGCCCCCCGAAGCCCCCCTGGTTTTCCCGGAAATGACACCAACGCAACAGGCTCCGCATATGGAAAAAGTTAAATATAAATTACTGCTGAAAGAGGCCTCGCTGAGCGGAGTTAGTTAAAGATGTTTATGGATTCAGAAACACGGGCCTGCATATGTATTTAGGGATGACAAATGTGATTCAATAAGTAAGGAATTTCTCCGTGGGCTGAGGCGGGACCTGCACGGCGCGGGTGCTGCTCTGGGCTCTCTGGCTTGGCCGCACCAGCGCCATAAATCCTGCAGACAGGCTCTTTTCTCCTTCCCAGGCAGCTCAGGGGTTATTTCCATTTTTTTTTAATTTTTTTTTTTTTTTTTCCCCCCAGATCAGTCCATGTCCCTGCATCTCCTGCACCTGGGAACGTGACAGCACTGTGCCTGCACCCTCAGCCTGTGTTATCCAAGGGAACTCGGGGAAAATCAGATGGATGCTTGATCTGGGGCACTGGGGACTGTGTCATCTGACATCAACACCAGCGCCAACCACGTCCCCATCCCCCCCGGAGACCCTGCAGGACTGTCAGCGGATGATTAATGACCAACAACCCTGAAACCGCCCCGGCTGCCATCGGAGGGGTGTTTGACCTCGTGTTTTATGAGTTGAGACATAGTCCTGCCAGACCTCTTCCCATGGGCAGCTTCGTGGAACCCGGGGGAGAGGGACGCGCATGCGCATCACCCACCCAAACCACCCTCTGCCGCTCTCAAGCATCTTGCTTCAAGGGGACAACATCAAAGGCCACAACAAACTTAACGTGAGAAGCCCCTAAGCTAAATTCCAGCTGCTGGGTTGTGGGCCAGGCAGGGATGTTGGATCCCAGTGTGAGATTTTGGGTCCCAGGCAGGGATGCTGGATCCCAGTGGGGGATTCTGGGGCTGTGACAGGGATGCTGGATCCCAGTGTGGGATTACGTGTCCCAGGCAGGGATGCTGGATCCCAGTGGGGGATTACGTGTCCCAGGCAGGGATGCTGGATCCCAGTGGGGGATTCTGGGTCCCAGGCAGGGATGCTGGATCCCAGTGGGGGATTCTGGGTCCCAGGCAGGGATGCTGGATCCCAGTGGGGGATTCTGGGTCCCAGGCAGGGATGCTGGATCCCAGTGGGGGATTCTGTGTCCCAGGGAGGGATGCTGGATCCCAGTGTGGGATTGTGGGTTCCAGGGAGGGATACTGGATCCCAGTGTGGGATTCAGGGTCCCAGGGAGGGATGCTGGATCCCAGTGTGGGATTCTGGGGCAGTGTCAGGGATGCTGGACCCTGGGAGGGATGCTGGGTGCATTGGGTTGATCACACCTGCAGCAATGGGCAGCGCAGGAGCTCCTTTGCATCCTGCTGCCTCCGTGGGGCTCGCAGGGAAGCGCCTTTTCGGGGGTCAGCCCCTGGCTGAGCCTCTGACTGACAGCCACATTCCTTTATCCTGGTTTTAGTCATTAGCAGCGCTTGGCCAGGACACAGAGACAGCTAATGAGGGACTGAGTTTATTGCAGTTTGATTTTTCTGTTAAAACAATACAATAAAATTAATGCCCTTGGAAATCTGGTATGTGTTTGTACATAGGAGATTTATGGCTCGGGAGGCTTCCAGGGAGACGCAGCCTTTCATTCCCTTCCTTATTGGAACAGATCAGATTGCAGAGTTTAAAGGGCTCTGGAGTTGTGATTTATTTGAAGGGAGAAACTAGGGAAATCCAACTATCTGTTCCCTGGCTCAGTTCTTGCCGTAACTCTCAGCCAAGGGGATGAAGCTGCACCTCCTCCATGGCTTTTTGGGTTTTTTTTTTCCCCTCCTGTCACTTACATTATCCCACCCTGAATAAATCACCGGGACAGGGTTGACTCCTGACCTGGGCTCAGCACCTCGTGGAGTCTTCCCAAGCCCTTCCCGCAATCCCACAAATCAATCACCCTCTTGGAGTCCTTTCAAAGCTCCTGGAGTCCTTTCGAAGCTCCTCTGTGCTGCTCACGGGACAGGTCCTGCGTTGGCCTGGGCGCTGCTGTGATCCAGGCCAGAGATCTTGCTTTTATCTCTGAAATCAGGTAATAAAACCGTCCCCTAGGTCCCTGGTTCCAAGGGAGACTCTTCTCCTCCCTCCTGGCTCTCCTCTCATTTGTGCGACCCCTGGGCAGAGGAGAGCACAGGAGCTTGGATCCAGGTCAGGATTCATGCCTGAAAGTCTTTATCCTGCATTACCTAAGCCCCATCCTGGGGCTCAGCCAGGCTCACTGATGATGCTGCAGCTCCTGCATCCCAGCAGCACCACTCGCCCTTCTCTGAGGTTCTCTGCGGGAACAACTGGAGCATCACTGCAAACACTGGACGCTCTGCCCAGCACCGGACCAGCCATCCTGGTAGTTCCCGTCAGCAGGAACAGGGTGGGACTCATCCTCCAGCCAGAAACTGGGATTTTTCTAAGTATTCATTATTTGCAGGTAGTAGTTTTCTGTTTCCCAACCATCTGGAGGGGTTCCAGGCCAGGCTGGATGGGACTTGGAGCCCCTGATCCAGTGGGAGGTGCAGGGGCTGGAACTGGATGGGCTTTGAGGTACCTTCCAACACAAACTATTCTATGATTCTGCGATTCTCCCTGGTCCCATGTACCTCCGGGACATTTGGAAATGACCATTTTGGATCCCACAGTAACATTCTTCCTTCCCTGTGCAGCACTTGGAAGGTCCATGGGAGGAGATTTCCCTTCTCCTTCACTGCGACCATCGCGGCTTCAGGAGCAACAAAGAAAGGGAAGGAGCAGCCAAGGTTTCCAGCCCTGGGGAGACCCAGGGCTGGTGGCTGCTCCCCTCCTCTCACCCCTATTCCACCCCAGCTCCTCCAGCCCATGTTTTCTGAGGGTGTTTGCTCACAGACAGGCTCTGTTTGCCATTAGTTTCCCCTCCTCTGTTCTAGGACCTGTTCCGAGTGCTAATTCTCACGCATGTTTCGGGTAAATCTACTTTCTTTACCGGGATGAATTGTGGTTTCCAAGCCCCATTAATCATTTCCCTTTAGAAAACAGCATCGGGGGGCTGGAAACATTGCTCCTTTATTTACTGGGAGGATGGCCTGGCATGCTGGCTCCCGGCCACGGGGCTGGCATCTGCGGAACGACTTGGAGTGTGGAGCAAAACTTTGGGGTGAGCCTCTCCCCAGTGTGTTGGGACAATGGTGTCGGATCCCACTGGGACCCTCTCCTCTAAGGATGAACCCCCCCCACCCCCCGGCTCTCAGGGTAGGGGTGAGTGGATCCAGCATCCTTTGACCAAGAGGATGGAGAAGAAAACGCTGCTAAGATGCCATGTGTTTTAACCCTTTCCCAAGAGTTTCTTGTGGGGAGCTTCTTTGCTCCACAAAATAGGTTGGGGTAGTGGCAGGAACAACAACCCTGTGCTGTCCGTGCCCCTCAAAAAAACTCGGGACGTGGAATACAGACCTTTATTGCCCACCAGTGGGGCTCAGGTGAGCAGAGAGTCAAAGGAAACTTCTCCTGCCCCGACTGTGGGGGGCAGGGGTGCAGCAAGCACATGCGAACACTTTCCTCCTCTCCTGCTCGGGTCTGTCAGCGGATGATTAATGGCCAACGTCATACAACTGCCTTGATTGCCAAGTGCTGTATTGTTAGCGCTGACATGTAACGAGCCCGGACATACTTTAACACAATTCTGCACCGTAATCCGCAAATAACGTTCGATAGACTTAATTTGTTAAGTATTTCCCCCTGGCAGCCCCTCTCCCCACCTTCTTTCCCTTTCAAAGCCGTGTCAGAGCGCCCTGCAGCCCCCAGCCCCAGATTCCTCTCACCAAGCTCGGCTGCTCCTTTAGGGTTTGGCTTTGGAGCAGCTCTCCCTCCTCTCCCAGACGAGCTAAAAGACTTTTCATGCACGTGTATGCACATGTATGCTTTTTATGCACATGTATGTCCATACTCAGCCCCTGCTGCTGTTGTGCTCCAGCGGGAGCTGCAATAGTTGTTGAGCACTTTGGGATCAGGAGGGAAATGGGGATGGAGATGGGAGTGGGGATGGGATGGAAATGGGACTAGAGACAAGAGTGGGGATGGGATGGGAATGGGACTAGAGACAAGAGTGGGGATGGGATGGGAATGGGAATAGAGACAAGAGTGGGGATGGGATGGGAATGGGAATAGAGACAAGAGTGGGGATGGGATGGGAATGGGAATAGAGACAAGAGTGGGGATGGGATGGGAATGGGAATAGAGACAAGAGTGGGGATGGGGATGGGAATGGGAATAGAGACAGGAGTGAGGATACGATGGGAATGGGAATAGAGACAGGAGTGAGGATACGATGGGAATGGGAATAGAGACAGGAGTGAAGATGCGATGGAAATGGGGATGGAGATGGAAGATGGGATGGGATGGAAATGGGGATGAGAATGAAGACAAGAGTGGGGATGGGATGGGAATGGGAATAGAGACAGGAGTGAGGATGAGATGGAAATGGGGATGGAGATGGGATGACAATGTGGATGGAGATGGGAGTGGGGATGGGATGGAAATGGGGATGAGAATTAAGACAAGAGTGGGGATGGGATGGGAATTGGAATAGAGACAAGAGTGAGGATGCAATGGAGATGGGGATGGAGACGGTGATGGGATGGGGTGGGACTGGTGAGCCAGAGCTTTCCCCCTGTGCACAGAGGTAACCTTAAACGCCGAAGCGGGAGCTGTGGGGACAGGGTTTTTCCACCCCTATTCACAACTGTCAGGCAGTGATTAATGGCCAACAGGCTCAAAATTGCCTTTATTGCCAGCCCGGCATTGTTACTTGTGACAGCTAATGAGGTCAGACAGACTTTTACACAGCGCTCCACGCCAGTCCCAGCGGAGCAGCCTGGGGGTCCGGGACCCTCTCCGTGACCAATCCCGGGCACATCCCGGGGTTCCGTGCCCCCACCAGCCCCGCTCCGAGCCCCGTGGGACGAGGGGAGGCAGCGGGCAGGCAAGCCCGGCGGCGCTAACGAGCCCTTCCAACTTTCTCTCAATTAATTTGGCAGTAAAACCCGCGAGATATTTTTTTACAGGGGCTGCGCTGTGAGGAGGAACGGGGCCGGGATGAAAACGTTTTCGAGAGCCGGAGAGAAGTGGGCGCAATAAACCATTTGTTCCTATAAAAACGCTCGTGCTGTTAAAAACCAGAGCACCTCAGTACAGCCTGGCCTAGGGGCCAGAATTAATGATATTTTTGGCTATTTTTTTTTAAATCCCCCTCTTTTTTGGTGGGGGGTTATTACAAATAATATTTACCTCTGCGCTTGTTCACATCTTGATGCTGTTAGAGACGCGGCCGCAGCTGGTTTCCCGCTCGGGGTAATGACACAGGCCCAGTTTATGGAGCAAAGCCTCTCCTGCGAGCCAGAACTCCCCACATTTTAAAAAATCTATTACTTTTCAATATTACAGGGACGTATTTTCCTTCAGCTCAGAGCAATTTCCTAGTTTACCCTTATTAAACTGCGAGGGGGCCGAGCGGAGGTTCTTGATTTATGAAACACATACCAGATTCATTAAAACCTTTAAAGATTTAATACGTTTTATCGAGGCCTTAAATCTGGGCGAGGGTTTTTAAAAAAAAAAAAAAAAAAAAAAACCAAACTCCCCGTGCTGGTTGCATTTCATCTCTGGCGCCCGTTTGTGAGTATTTAAGAGCCGTAAAATGTGGATTGACAAATATCAGGGATATTTCATTCCTTAATCCTAACCAGCTCTGGCTCCTCCTGACAGGCTGGTTATATAGATCCCTCGGAGATCTATCAAGTGTAAAGATCAAATTATTCTCCGTTATTGACATTTTATCCATCTCACCCACAGGTTTCAAGTCCCTTTCAACAAGCAGAGAGGTGGAGGTTTAATATCTGCTCCTCCAGCCTGCTGCGTCGCTCGTTATTGCCCCCAAATGGGGGCTCGACGAGGAGCTGGGGGTCTCTGCTGGGGCGTGGAGTGAGGTGCAGGATCAATTTGGATTTGACCCCACAGCATTTCAAGGGTGGATCTCCAACCTGGGGCCCAGTGAGGTGGGTCTCGAGCTGGGGTTTCCATGGGGTGAAGCTTGAACCTGGGTTCCACCAGGGCAGGTCTCAAACACAGGTGGATCTTGAACCCGATACGTAAAGTAGTTACACAAAATGGCTTATTTTGGTTTAAGCTAAAGTAGGGTTAAGTTCACCTAAGCAGTTGTGTTTTTGGAAGTTGGAAAGACCTCATTGCTCTCTGCAACTCCCTGAGAGGAGGTTGTGGAGAGGAGGGAGCTGGACTCTTCTCCCAAGGGACAGGACGAGAGGGAATGGCCTCAAGCTCCACCAGGGGAGGTTCAGGCTGGACATTAGGAAAAAATATTTCATGGAAAGGGTCATTGGGCAGTGGCAGAGGCTGCCAAGGGAGGGGGTTGAGTCCCCTTCCCTGGAGGGGTTTAAGGGACGGGTGGATGAGGTGCTGAGGGACATGGGTCAGTGATTGATGGGAATGGTTGGACTCGATGATCCGATGGGTCTCTTCCAACCTGGTTGTTCTATGATTCTATGATTCTATGATACGTGTGCACATAAGTGGGAAAAAGATTCTGTCCCAGCTCTTGTCTCACTGCACATGCACATGACTCCCTTGTGCTGCACGGGCATGATTAAAGGCTTAAAAGGCTGATTGAACTGCTTTCTAAACTCCAAAATGAGTCTTACAAATCGTGTTTAGCAGCATTTTCACTATCACCCCCATCCTGCAGGGGCGGGTCTGGGCGCAGGCGGGTCTCGAACCCGCGTCTCCCCCGCGCCTCTCGCGCCCCCTGGCGGCCCCGCCCGCAGGCAGGCGGGAGGTGCGGTCGCGGCCTGATGACGTCACGCTGCGCCGGAGGAGGAGGCGGCGGGAGCGGGCATGGCCCAGCTGGGCGCCATCGCGGCGCTCGCCCTCAGCTTCTTCGCCGCCGCCTTCCTCTCGGCCATCCACAAGATCGAGGAGGGGCACATCGGCGTCTACTACCGGTGAGGCGGGCGCCCGCCGCGGTCTCCCCCTCCCGTGCGCGGTGGCGGTCCCCGAGCGGGCCGGGCCCGGGCCGCCGCTCACGGCTCCCTTTCCTTCCTTCCCTCCGCAGCGGCGGCGCCTTGCTCACCTCCACCAGCGGCCCCGGCTTCCACCTCATGCTGCCCTTCATCACGTCCTACAAGTCAGTGCAGGTGCTGCTGGGCCCCCGGAGCGGCGGGGAGGGGCTGGTTGGTGACCGCCGGTGTGCTCGGTACCGGGCGGTGCAGGGCGAGGAGTGGATGCTCTGCCTGCTACCAGGGGAAGGAGCAGGGTGGGTGCTGTGCCCGGTACTAGGGAACAGTGGGGCTGCCCTTCCACACCGGAGGGAGGGGGTGTCATCTCTGCAACATCTCTACATCTTTCGGCTAAAAAGGTCCAGGTCCAGGGAGGTTCTTCTCCCTCTGGACTCAGCACTGGTGAGGCCGCTCCTTCAATCCTGTGTTAAACTCTGGGCCCCTCAGCACAAGAAGGATGTTGAGGCTCTGGAGAGAGTCCAGAGAAGAGCAACGAAGCTGGTGAAGGGGCTGGAGAACAGGCCCTATGAGGAGCGTCTGAGAGAGCTGGGGGTGTTTATCCTGGAGAAGAGGAGGCTGAGGGGAGACCTCATTACTCTCTCCAACTCCCTGAAAGGAGGTTGTGGAGAGGAGGGAGCTGGGCTCTTCTCCCAAGGGACAGGGGACAGGACAAGAGGGAATGGCCTCAAGCTCCACCAGGGGAGATTTAGGCTGAAGATTAGGAGGAAGTTTTTCACACAGAGGGTCATTGGGCATTGGAATAGGCTGCCCAGGGAGGGGGTTGATTCCCCTTCCCTGGAGGTGTTTAAGGGACGGGTGGATGAGGTCCTTAGGGACTTGGTTTAGTGTTTGATAGGAATGGTTGGACTCGATGATCCGATGGGTCTCTTCCAACCTGGTTGTTCTATGATTCTATGATTTTGCGTCACTACTAGAGGGCTTTGTGCAGGGAACTGCCTGTCACTAAAGCCTCTTTCCCCGATTCCCTCTCAGACAACGCTGCAGACAGATGAGGTGAAGAATGTTCCCTGTGGCACCAGGTGAGACTCGCTGTTCCCTCAGCTTGGCTGGAAACCTTTTGATCCTTCCCCTCGCTCCCCTGTTCCCGTGTCCTTTACACCATGTGGGTTTGTTCTCACAGACTGAATTGCCCACCCACTGCCCCCAAAATCGGAGAAAGGCTCCATCAGGCCCTGCCAAGCCAGGGTGGTGGATGTGCAGCCACCCTCGGGCTCTGTGCTCTGTTTTTCAAGCCTGGGTCCCTATTTGATTATCTGGTTTCAGCAGATGGGTTTATTGAAGCTAGGGAGCAGAGTCCCACAGTGATGCTGGAGCAGATGCAGAACTCAGCCTGCTAGAGGGGATCACGCTCCACTTGAAGCCTCCCAAGTGGAGCTCTTGGCCTCTAGTAAACGTAATTTCTCTTTCCCTTTTCCTCCTTTTGCAGTGGTGGAGTGATGATTTATTTTGACAGAATTGAGGTGGTGAATTTCCTGATCCAGAGCGCAGGTGAGTTCTGCCCCTGGGGTCCTGCAAAACTCCCACTGGTGTGGGATGAGCTGCAGAGGTTCCATGGAGCTTTGGTTTGGAGCTGGGCTGCACGACAGGGGTTTTCCTGTGCTTCTCCTAAAGCCTCGTGCTTCCCAGGCAGAGACTTTAAACCAACCCTGCTGGACATTCCATGTGTCTCACTCCTTGTTTTGTGTGCGGAGTCTTCGCCAATACCTGAACACAGTCCTTCGCTGTTATTGTTTGAGTTATGGCCCTGATGGGCCTTCAGCTTCAGCGAAGAACTGGTTAAACAGCGAGATGCTGGAGGTAGAGCGGACAGGGTGTTGGAGAGCAGCTCAAAGGGAATGATCCATGCAGCCTCTTTTTCAAAACCTTCCGTGTTTTGTTTTCCTGTTGGTTGCAAACGATAGTTCCCCTTCCTCTCCCTTCCTCCCAGCTGCTAATGCTGGGTTCCTCTTTTGCAGTCTACGACATCGTGAAGAACTACACTGCCGACTACGACAAAGCTCTCATCTTCAACAAGATCCACCATGAGCTGAACCAGTTCTGCAGCGTCCACACACTGCAGGAGGTCTACATCGAGCTGTTCGGTGAGCTGCCCCTTCCCCGTCAGATCGAGAGCCATTTCCAGTGGCTGTTTGCATGGTCTGTGAGTGCAGAAGTAGCTTCCCCCAGCTGAGGGAGCCTTTTACTCATTAATCCAGTGCCTGCTTTGTTTGGAATTGGGGTGGTTAACCAGCTATCAACACTTACTCCTTATCTCTTGGTGCTACACTGTGTTGTAACCAGAAAAAAAACCAACCCAAGCCTGCTGGCAGTAAGAGGTTTTAGGCAAGAAGGGAGGGGTGATTCCAAAGTGTTCCTTGTGTGTTTAGCAACTGACTTGTTAAATCAGTTGCAGTTTGCTAGTCCAGATAGAAAAGCTGCTCTTCGAGTCTTTGCTGTTACAAAAATTAGGAGGAATCCCTCCCTGGCTCATGGGTGTGATTCCCTTTGCACCTTGGCCCAGTGGAACAGGAGTGTGAGGCACAGGCTTGCCGACCTACCCACCCTCGCTCCAGGCCGCAGGGAAACCTCACTCCAGGATGCTGGGAGAGCCCAGTGCAAGAGAGTGAAGGAAAGTGGTGGCTCTTCTAGTAGAAACGAACTGATGGTTGGCAGTGCTGAGTGTTTTATTTATAGCTTTGGACTGAAGAGCGACAAAGCTGGTGAAGGGGCTGGAGAACAGGCCCTATGAGGAGCGGCTGAGAGAGCTGGGGGGGTTTAGCCTTGGAGAACAGGAGGCTGAGAGGACACCTCATTACTCTCTACAACTACTTGAAGGGAGGTTGTGGAGAGCAGGGAGCTGGGCTCTTCTCTCAAGGGACAGGGGACAGGACAAGAGGGAATGGCCTCAAGCTCCACCAGAGGAGATTTAGGCTAGAGATTAGGGGGAAGTTTTTCACAGAAAGGGTCATTGGGCATTGGAACAGGCTGCCCAGGGAGGTGGTTGATTCCCCTTCCCTGGAGGTGTTTAAGGCACGGGAGGATGAGGTCCTGAGGGACTTGGTTTAGTGTTGGATAGGAATGGTTGGACTAGGAGATCCAATGGGTCCCTTCCAACCTGGTTGTTCTATGATTCTATGAAGAGAAATCCCTTCCAGCCCCTGGGAGGCACAGCAGTGCTGGCTGTGGGCAAAGCATTGGCATGAACGGTTTTGGGCCCCAAATACGTGCCCAAAAGAATGCAGGGTCTGTGCAGACTCCCATTCTCTATCCTGGGCTTTCCCAGAACCTTGGCTAAAGACTTTCCAACAGGCCTCTGTGCAAGGCGCAGAACTGGAGCTCGATTGCCTTCTAGTTCGTGTATGCGGCTGCTGGTGGGTTCTTTGCCAGTCTCCAGATGTTGGCAGCTGTTGCTAATGGCTGCTTGACGTGGACTCAGAGCCACCAATTTGCACGGAAGGATCTTGTCTGAACTCTGCAGAGCTCTGTGAGCAGATGTTCTCTGGCTCCGGAGTTCTGCAGTGGGCACAGCCCTCCCAGTGCCAGGGCCTGATAACAGCTGCTTCCAAACTCCTGGCTCGACTGCGGAGTGAGTGTGTGTTCCAGAGAGCCAAACCAGGACCAAAGCAAATAGTTGGGACGTGCGATGTGATGGCTTTCAAGGGCATTGCGGTTTTATTTTCCCTTCCCAGCAGCCCCTGACAGAAGCACTGGCATCCGTGAAGCTTTTGGGTACAGCAGGGGTTTGATTTGTGTCTCCTTTTGAAATTTCTTGACTGTGCCAGGGTTAACTGTTCTCACTTTTCATTGTCTTTGTCTCCTGCTGGTACAGGTGATCTGTTTGGGAAGATATTGCTGGGGGAGTGGGTTAGAGCATGGGTTCTTTATCGTAAAAGTGCTGCCTCTGGCTCAGAAGGAACCCAGGCTGCGGGTCTGGGGAAACTGGGAAGAATTTCATTGTATGCCTGCCCTTTGCTGTCATCAGTTCTAAGCATTTACAACTGGCTTCATGTGCTGAGGGAGATGGGAACCAGCCTTGGGCTTAGGGATGGATTTCCTCAGCCCAACACTTCTCCATCAAACTCAATTTGCACTTCACTTTCAATAAATAAGAAATAGGAGCTGCTCCAGCCAATTCTGCATGTGCTGACAGCGAGCTGCCTGGCAGGGTTCTTAGTTCCCTTTCTCTCCCCCCTCAAATCAGATCAGATTGATGAAAACCTTAAACTGGCCTTGCAGCAAGACCTGACGACGATGGCCCCCGGGTTAATTATACAGGTAAGCGGGATTCCACTTGGAGATGTCCAAAGTGCAGATTCGTAAGGCAGGGGGAGGGCTAAAAGGGAACAGGAAGGTGTGACACTTGGATTTAGAGAATTGCCTCACAACACAGACCTTGTCTAACTTGGGGGATGAAAGTAGTGTCCTTGTGATCCTCTCTTAGCTTTGATGTGTTTAGTTTCTCTTAGAGTTATTCTGCAGACTGGTTTACCTGGGTGATCACCTCCTGTTGTATCAGGAGGCGACTGGGCCCTGCGTTTGCTGGTCACAAACACCACAGTGTGTGGACATTCTGTGCAGCAGAGCCGACCCACAGTATCAGCTCCCCTGTCCCCTGCACCCTCAGGGCCTTTCGCCTTTTGATTGCTGGCTGCTTGCCTATGTTTTCTTTGGTCTCTCTTTCCAGGCAGTTCGAGTTACAAAGCCAAACATCCCTGAAACAATCCGGAGGAATTATGAGCTCATGTAAGTTGCCCGAGACCCTCACCTTTGTCTCACTGAAAGGAAGCGGTCACCCAGGCTAATGTGCTTTCACAGCGTGTGGTGATCGCAGAGTCCTCTGCCAGGCTGCTCCCAGCCTCGTGCTGTCATTCAGGAAGGCTGTGGCACAGCTGTGTGGGATGAGTGTTTGTCTGTCACCGCACGGGACTGGAGGAAGGAATTTTTCACTTAGTTCAAAGGAGTTTCTCTGTTTTGAGCACCTGAGCACAGAAATTATTTGCCCAGGGGCTCCTTCCCCGTAACACTGGTACGGTTTCAAAGAGGCCTCCCAGAGCAGGTGGGTAGATCCCACCACAAATCCTGTTGCTTGGGATGGAGAAACTGTTGATTCAACAGGCTGAAGCCTTGAAATAACTTTCTTTCATAGCACTTGACATCCTGATCCCTTTTGGGTGCTCTGAGCCAACTGCCTTCCCCTGCACTTGATCATTCAGAAAAGCACGTGTGCTCCGAGCCCTCTGCTAGCAGAGACTGTGCAGGCTGGAACAAGATCCTGCTCCTCAGTTTTGCTTCTCGGGCATTTCTTGTGACTTTTGGTGTTGTGGTGAGCTGTGTGTCCTGTAGTCATGACAGGCAGGACCCCAAATCGCCCCGTTAGCCCTTACCATAAATACAGCCTCAAGAGAGGCTTCTTCTTGACTCCAGTCTCTCTTCCATGACGAGGGTGGAGGAGCAGAGTATTTTATTGGTGTACCCGCTTCTAAAACTTACTGTGTATGTATGAACCAGTGAGATAAAAAAGGCCTTAGAGTGTAAAATGCACAGAGCCTCCAGGAAAGCTGGGGAGGGGCTCCTTATCACGGAGTGCAGGGTAGGATGAGATGGAACAGTTTTCGGCTGGAAGAAGGGAGGTTGAGATGAGATCTGGGGCAGAAATGTTTTGCTGTGAGGGTGAGGAGGCCCTGGGCCAGGTTGCCCAGAGCAGGGGGCGCTGCCCCATCCCTGGAGGGGTTCAAGGGCAGGTTGGGAGCCCCTTATCCAGTGGGAAGTGTTGGAACTGGATGGGCCTTGAGGTCCCTTTTGGCCCAAACCATTGTATTATTCTCTGATTTGATTGAATAAAAGGTGTTTGCAAAGCTGTTTACTTGAAAATGAAGAAGGAAAACCATCTGTGAGGGCAAGTCATTTGCAGGATTTGCATTTCTTGCCTTGTTTAAATGATTTCCTCATTAAGCATCGCCTCAGACCTTATGGATGTGCACACCGTGCCCTGTGTCTGGTCGAAGGCCCCATGGCTGCCTGCAGGGAGCAGCAGGGAGCTTTTTAGTGCTGACTTGAGCGGAAAGTCTTTCTGCAGCGGAGGGGAGGAAAGGCTTTGCTTTGCAAAAAGCTCTGTGCAGGTGCCCGTGTTCACTTTCCTGGCTGCTGCCTGCCCTGAACGTGTTTTGAGCCAGCAGCTCATTCTGGAGAGGCGACAGGCTGTGCCGCTTTGGAAAGCTCGTGCTTTGTAACTGGCTTCTTGTGATTCCCCAGGGAGAGCGAGAAGACAAAGCTGCTGATTGCGGCACAGAAGCAGAAGGTGGTGGAGAAGGAAGCGGAGACAGAGAGGAAGAAAGCCCTCATCGGTGTGTCTGTCTTTGCTTGGAGGCGGTAACTGTGGTGGGGCAGGCAGGAAAAGTAATACAGGGACTGGGGAGGGATGTGCCTGGCTCACAGTCTGGCGTCTCTGCTATATCTGCTGGCCTGAAACTCTCCCGGAGAAACTCAGGTGGGTTAGTTGGTTTTGACAAACTCAGATAGTCTGCTGCCTTCCAACTTTGCCCACAAATGTAAGCTGGTGCCGTCCCGGACAGATGGCGAAGGCTTCTGTGGATGAAGATGCTTCTGGCATTAGGAAGCCTGCGTAAGAACAATGAGCATGTGTCCTTTTTCATTTCAGAGGCAGAAAAAATTGCACAAGTTGCTGAAATAACTTACGGACAGAAAGTGATGGAAAAGGAAACGGAGAAGCGGATCTCGGAGATTGAAGGTGAGTGACGAGCTTCCCAATATGTGCTTGTTCGGCGGTGAATTGGTGTCTAAAGTTGCTGAACTGATTCACCCTGGAGTTAAGAAGTTCTTGAAGTGCCTACGTGGACCGTGTTCTACACAGGGTTGGGGCTACCAGGGTCTTTCATTTCAGCTTGTGTAGATGGTACCTTCCTTTGATAGGAATGGTTGGACTAGAAGATCCGATGGGTCCCTTCCAACCTGGTTGTTCTATGATTCTATGATTCTATCCATCACCGTGCTGAATAAATGTCTGAACTCGGGTTCCCCCGATGTTTTCACAGTCTGTTTTGCAGTGGAGCTGGGCAGGGGCAGATCTACTGGGGCAGCAGAAAGCATTTGGGGTACTTGGATAATAGTAAAGTTGGTGAAGTTAATTCTAGGGTTTGTACTGTTAAGGTGATGTCCCCTGTGACGTCTGACCCAGGGCTTTGTCAAGCAAATTCCAGGGTGTGAAAAGGAGTCTGCATTTCCAGTGCAGAGCGGCAGGGCCTTGTTTCCAGCTACATTCACTGTAAGCCCTGTCAGGCTTTGCAGAAGGCCACTGAGGAGCCAATTAAGAGTTTTACAGATCAGCAGCTCCTCATTAAAAGGCTCTTCAGAGGAATACAATGGGGTTTATTTCTTATAAATGCATGTCACTGGCTGTCAGGCTTCCAGTTCAACTCTGTTGGCAGAGGATTCCTGTCTCCCTCATTCTTTCCTGTGGCTCCGGCTGGGACCACTCTCGTTAGCCCAAAGCAAGGAAGTCTCAGGCCGAACCATCCAACTGCTTATGTGATTAAGTGTAGCAGCTCCCAGGAACCCTGCCGGTGTAGGTGAACAAATGGTTTATGCAGCTGTGCAGCTCTCGGATCCAAACTGGCACATATTCCGAGCGGATCTCTTCATCACAGATGAGGGACTTGGTTTAGTGTTAGATAGGAGTGGTTGTACTAGAAGATCCGATGGGTCCCTTCCAACCTGGTTGTTCTATGATTCTGTGAAAAGACAAGAGATCACATTGAACCAACCAGATTAAACTCATCTTGGTGTTAGTGTGATGGCCTGGTAGTGTTACCGTTGGAGAGAGAAAAAGTCAGAAGGGAAAAAAGGAGCACAGAACAGAAAAGGGAAGTGTTTCTTTCCTTAAATATCTCTGTTTGGAGTCAGGGAATTTCAGTATCAGCAGGATCAGAGCGTTTACGTGGTTGTTGATAATGCAGGGAAGGCAGCTCTCCAACATCTGTCCAGGGGGCAGGGCCTCGAAGGGTTAAAATCGCCTGCCTCTGCATGCCAGAGTTTTAACTTTATCATCCCAGGCAAGGTCCCATCTGGGAATTGAGTTCACAGTCATGGGACTCATCTGCAGCACAGCCTGCTCTGCTGTCCCTGGAGCCCTGAGCAAGCGTCGTGTGTGAACACTGCTTTGCACTGGAGCGGTTGCTGTGTCTCCAGCGCAAGAGCCAGTGCCTGGCTCGAGAAGAAAGAACATTCTCGTCCCGCGTGACAGGGCCAGGAATGAAAACCGTATGTTCATTAAACGCTTTGAGGTCTTCAGCTGCAGACGCAAGTTACTTGCTTAATGCTGTCGTCCTGCAGGGTTTTAGATGGAAATTGAGATCCCGTTTCTGGGTTTCACGTTCTGTTCCCTCTTCACCTTGTCGCATCCTGTACAGTTTCAATGTGCTACCTGCCCACTTTAAAATGTTTCCAGCTGCAAATGGTGCTAACGTGGCTGGAAGTAAAAACCTGAGTGTGTGTTTTCTTCCAGATGCTGCGTTTCTTGCGAGAGAGAAGGCGAGAGCTGACGCTGAATGCTACACTGCTATGAAAGTAGCCGAGGCTAACAAGGTATTTCCCTAAGCTATGCTGGGAAACAGGGCTCCTTACTCTGGGCTGCGTAGAAATAATCAGCAAAAGAGCAGTTTGTTTACTACTTGTGTCTCATTGCTTCCGACAAAAGGCAAAACAAACCCATCTCCTCTCAGGGGAGTTTTCGTTGAGACTCAAACAATTAGATTCTTGTTTGCAAATAATTTTCTTCTCAGGACAGAGAAGTTTATGTCAGGACATAGAACAGGCCCTATGAGGAGCGGCTGAGAGAGCTGGGGTTGTTTAGCCTGAGAAGAGGAGGCTGAGAGGAGACCTCATTGCTCTCTACAACTACCTGAAAGGAGGTTGTAGAGAGGAGGGAGCTGGGCTCTTCTCCCAAGGGACAGGGGACAGGACGAGAGGGAATGACCTCAAGCTCCACCAGGGGAGATTTAGGCTGGAGATTAGGAGGAAGTTTTTCCCGGAAAGGGTCATTGGGCATTGGACTAGGCTGCCCAGGGAGGTGGTTGATTCCCCTTCCCTGGAGGTGTTTAAGGTAGATGAGGTGCTGAGGGACATGGTTTAGTGTTTGATAGGAATGGTTGGACTTGATCCGATTGGGTCTCTTCCAACCTGGTTGTTCTATGATTCTATGACATGTGACACCTGGAACCAGCACTGTAGCAGGGCCATGACTCCCTCGGAAGGTGGAATATCCGTTCGGTTGCCCTTTTGTGCTGTTGCAATCGGAAATGATGATTCATTCCCATCTGCAGGCAGGGAGATCTCCAGATTGAGAGGCAGGCTTAGAGTAAGTGAGTGTTTAGGTAGGGAACAAGTGGAGCTTGCACACCCAGCTAACAGGCCTGGCAAAGCCTGAGTCCTGCAAAAGGAAAACCACCACAAACCTGGAAATGGAGAAATTATTCAGATAGACCTGCCAGGCTTGTCACTGCCTGCAAGTTCCCAGAGCATCCCAGCAGGAAGACTTTGTTTTGTAAGGGTCAGTGAGAATGGGCAGAGGTCTGTGGTGTTTGTGCGCAAGTTTTGTCCGAGTTATTCTATCCTTTCCGTTATAACATCGTTATCCTGAACGAATGAGCTCTGCTCTCCCGAACAGACTCATCAGTCTCCTCTCTGGGAAAAAGCCAGCTGTATTTTTCTTTCCAGTAGCTTGCGTGGCGAGGGCTTTCAGTGAGTTATGCACTTTCGAGCATCTCTCTCTCTGGTGTGTTTGGATTGAACGTTTCCCCAGCTGCTTCCATCACTTTCTCACGTTGCCATTTAGTCACTGGGATTTAGAGCTTCACTTAGACACGCTGGAAAGGAGCCTTCTTCCGGGCACTCCGTCTCCGCAGCGGAAGGGAGGGTGAGCGTGCCTGCTGGAGTCGGGGAAAAGTAGATGCTTTGTATGGTCGTGACAGGAATTTGCTTTTGGCTGAAACCAAGCTGTCGGTGACCTGTGTTCTCTCTGTGCAGCTGAAGCTGACTCCTGAGTACTTGCAGCTGATGAAGTACAAGGCCATCGCTGCAAACAGCAAGATATATTTCGGCAAAGATATTCCCAACATGTTTATGGACCATGCGGGAAGCCAGACCAGATTTGCAGAGGGACTGGCAGAAGGAACCCTAGAAGAGGAGGCGGCAGGAACCAGCGAGGACACAAAACTACTTCGTAACGTCAACTGAAAAAAACAATTTCTATTCGTTTTATATCAAAACATGAACTGGGAAATTCCTTTTTCTTTTTCCCCCTTTCCACTACTGAGAGAGACAAATCAGACTTAATCCTTTCGATCTTTTTGTATGACCATTAGGCACAAAGACTTTGGTATTTACGGAGTGATTTTCGTGCTAACTTCCAAGCAGGCAGCTCCAGGTATGTCCTCCAGGTGTGCCTCTCCCTCTCGGACACGCAGACCAAATGACTCTGGAGAGGTTCGCTCGCCTGCCTGTCCTGCTGCCAGCTGAGGTGGGGACTTGGTTTTTGGGCTGGGGTGGTTTGTAGCAGTTGGAAATAAGTGATATTTAGACATTCGGGTGGGAGGGGAGTTGCTGCTACAACTCCTTTTAGTTTTCGTTGGAGCTTTTGAGTACTTTATTCCAAACCCCTTTTTAAAAGAGGTGCTAGACTTGTGTACACTACGCGTGTCTGCTTGAGGGCACAGACCTTGTCCGAGTGGCAGGGTGGTGCTGGTGTGGGGGATGCCGGCGTGATCCAGCAGCCCGCAGGGCGTTGCAAATGCACAAAACCCCCTTTCACTGAGCTCCGAGCTGCTGTGTTTTGCCTTGGTAGGGCAGCTGAGACAGAGTTCCAGACGTTTGGCTGCAATCCTGAAGGTTACCTGGTTTCCGTGTGGGGGGAATCGAAGCCTTAGGCCGTGTGTCGCACAGGTAGTGGCTCATTTTCCTCCATCTTAATGCTGGTTCGTGTTCCAGACAAAAGCAGAGCCTGTTGGCAGGATTTGCCAGCAGTTTTGCTGCTGGGTGAGGCACGAGGGAGGCAGCGACCTGCCAGTGGGGAACTGGACTGTGTTTTCAGTGATCCAGACTGCAGTAAAAAATGAGAAAGGAATTTTTGTCTCAGGGACCCTGACTTTGCAAAGAGCCTTGCTGGCAAGGAAGAGCTTGTGTGACTGCTCCACTGGTCACTACAGCACTTCCTCTGCCTCTGCAAGAGCAGCTGGATTTCAATGTTGGTGTTTACAGCATCGTCTCAGAAAAAGGCTGTTGAGGTAAACAGGAGTGGAACAGAGTTCATGTTGCGTTTGGGTCTTTTTCTGGACAGGCCTCGCGAAAGAAAATTTTCCTGGTAGCAAGGGACAAGAAAGGATCATCCTGAAAAGCCACAGGGCAAAGAAAAGCATCTCTGGGCTGTCCAAAGATGAATTTTCCTTCCTTTTCGCTCAGGTTGATGCTATAGAATGTACCTTCCACTTCAGGAACCCGATTAATCCTTCACCAGAGAGGTGATCGAGCTTCGTTTTACACAGATGTAAAACCCGAGGGGTATTAAAGACAAAAGTTCAGGCCTAGAGAGAACACTTGTTTCCTCTCCCTAATCCATCTGCTGCTTGGCAGCAGAGCCTGTTTATTAATTGCTGTTCTAATTTGCAGCCAGCAGACTAGCGAGAGGTGGTGCGAGTTGGTTGTTGGAGTGCAGCTCGTTGCGTTTATGACCCTGTGCCCCAGGTGCTGGCTCCCTGCTACGTGTGGCTTCACTCTTCAGTGTTTTAAATAAGCATTTAGCCTTTTTGGTGAGGCCGTCACACTAAGGTGGAAACGTGAGGAGGTTCAGCTGCTGATTCCAGTATTCGTACTTCGTTTTCCCTGTTTAGAGTGACTGTTGAGGCTTGAAAATGCGAAATGAAAGATAAAAGCATCGATGCCTGCTGGAGAAAAGTCCCGTCTCTTATGTGTCTTTGTTGGAAAATAGGAGCTGAGGGAATTGCTGTCTCCAGACCTGTGCACTCTGAAATAATCGCGTTGATTATAGCTGTGATATTCCTGACTTATTTATAAATGGGTCTTTGCAGGAAAACTATGAACAGGGAATAGTGGAAGCTTAGGAATGAGATGGTTGTACCTAAAACTTTGGGGACGATCCCATTCGGGATAGTTCTGTGTTCATATTAGGTATTTCCACTAGTCACTAAAACCTCTTTTTTTAATGTGAGTATTTTTCACTAATGAGAAAAAAAACCAAATAAGCCAAAGCGGTATTAGAGGATGTGGTTTTTTGTATGGCTTCATGGTGAGACAATAGGCTGGAACGAGTAGGTTGCAATGCATTTTTTTTTTAATTGAAAACGTTACTGCTGAAGTATTCTTGTAATTAACTTTAATTATAAGAGTGAAAAAAATGCAAAACCAGAGTTGAAATCATAGCAGGTTTTACAAGCCCAGATCCGTTGTTGCATTTTCATTTAGGTTCCTTCATTCTGTTTACAATTTCTTTAATTTTCCTGAGTAGATCTGTCACTGTGTGCAAATCTTTAGTCCATCTATCTCGTTAACTGATGTTTTGTCCTAATTTCCATGATCCGAAGTCTCAAAATTAAAATCTGCGTTTTAAAACCATCCTGTCTAACAAGGAGAACACAGGGTTGTGGCACTGCTGATACCTGGGAATGCTTTGCCAGTACAGACTTTGATCTTCTTACGCATTGAATTAAAAGCCTTTTTATTTTGGTATTTGCTACGACAATAAAATGGCCTTCGATTTTAATATGTCTTTATTTTCCATGGATCACCTTTTAACTCAGCGTGTAGATGGATTTGCAGGAGAAGGTTTGCCTCGGGGGGGAACGTGCAGGCAGCTCAAAGCACGGAGCTGCGGATTGGAGCCTGCCCGGTGCCAGCTCTCCCTTTCCAGGGACGGAGAGAGAGGAAAGCGGAGCTCTGGCAGCAGGAGAGAGGAAAGCGGAGGCGTCTGTGCCAGCCGAGGAGTGCCGCAAGCATCTGCCGGTCCCGCTGTGCCAAACCAGATGGGTGTCGAACACGGTGACACGACTTCAGCGGCAAACACCGAGGATTTGGTGAAGTTTGCTGCGAGTCGTTGCTGTGTTGTAGCAGAAGAACCTTCTGGGTGTTTCCAGACAGCTGCGTATCTGCTGTCACAGCTCAGAGTACGGGGAGGGCAGAGCGAGTTCTGTACACAAAGGCAAGTATGTGAGTTAATGGTTTCCAGCTGGCCGCTGGGATTCTTTCCATCCTGCTGCTGCCATCAAGGCTGCTGGTGTCTGGAGGCTCTGTGCCCGCACTCCAGGTGCTCCCAGAACAAGGCGACCTGCTTAGTGGATGTGGGAAAGGCTGTGGATGGAGGACACTGAGGGGCTGGAGTGCAGCTGGAGCTGGGAATGGAGCTTGGGAAGGGGCTGGAGCCCAGGGAGCGGCTGAGGGACCCAGGGGCTGTTTAGCCTGGAGACTGAGAGGAGACTCATTCCTCTCTGCAGCTCCTGGAAAGGAGGTGGTGGTGAGGTGGTGTCTGGGCTCTGCTCCTGAGTCACAAGGGATGGGATGAGAGGAAAAGGCCTCAAGTTGTGCCATTGGATTGGGTATTAGGAAAGATCTTCACTGGGAGGGTTCTCAGCACATGGGAGATGGGGGAGTCCCCATCCTTGGAGGGCTTCAAAAGATGGCTAGGTATTTAAAAGAGGGCTGGATGGGGAGCTTCGGGGTGATTTTGCAGTGGACAGGGATATCTGGGCTCGGTGATATCAAAGCTTGCTTTCCTACCAAAAACACGCTGGGTGTTTCCCATTAGAAAGCAAGAGCTGACCTCACCAAGATGGCGGAAGAACGTGCGACGCTGACCCAACCAAGGTGGGCGCTGACCTCTCTAAATGGAGGCGGATTGACCTCAGCAAGATGGTGGCGGGAGAAGCGCGGTACCCTACCTCACCAAGATGGCGCCCGCCTCCGCCATTGGCCGCCCGGCGGGGCGAGGGGCGGGGATACGCCTGCGTGCGGCGGAAGCGGAGCCTGCGTGCGGCGGAAGCCGCGCCCCGTGCGGGGATGTGGAGAGCGGGCATGGCTGCCGGGGAAGGGCTGGGCCCGGCGCTCAGGGCTGTCACCGAGCAGCTGCAGCAGGCGGCGGCGCGGAGGCCGCAGGTGAGCCCCGGGGAGGGGGCAGGCGCCCCGGGCAGCGCCCTGGGATGCCGAGACACGGGGGCGGGAGCGTTTACTAAGCGAGGACGCGCTGGGAGAGCTGGGGCTGTTCAGCCTGGAAAGGAGAAGGCTGTGGGGAGACCTTAGAGCAGCTTCAGTGCTGAAAGGGGCTCCAGGAAAGCTGGGGAGAGGCAACTAAGCCGAAGAAATGATTTAAAGGGGTCTTTTTGCATTATTGTATCGAATCATAGAATAGTTTGGGGTGGAAGGGACCTCCAAGCCCATCCAGTCCCATCCCTGCCCTGGGCAGGGACACCTCCCTCTGGATCAGGGGCTCCAGCCCTATCCAACCTGCCCTTGAACCCCTCCAGGGTTGGGGGTTGACCACTTCCCTGGGCAGCCTGTTCCAGTGTCTCGCCACTCACATAGCGAAGAAATTTCTTCTTCCGTCTAGTCTAACTCTGCCCCTCTCCAGTTTATTGAGGGAGGATTCAACCTAACATCAGGACCCATTCTCTCTCGTCCTGTTGTTAGGGTCCACCAAAACATCTTGCTAAGACGAGGAGGCAGAGTTGCCGGCAACAGAAATGTTTATTCCAAATTGTAAAAATAAATGCACATAATAATTCATAGCTCATCAACCAGCCCTATTCCCAATTTGGAACGAACCCCGAAATGAGAATTCGAGGGCTTCTTCTAGAGGCCAGGCTTTCAGTTAAACAAAGACTTCAAAGACATGCAATTAATACAGGAATTTTACAAGCCAGATAGTAACATCGTGGTGTTAGCTCATATCTTTGAGAGGAATGGTTGGATTCGATGATCCGATGGGTCCCTTCCAACCTGGTAGTTCTATGATTCTGTGATCTTCGGAGAAGGATTTATGATCATCCTGAGGGGAGATGTCTCCTGAAACTCTTCTTCATTCTTCTTCCCTCCCAGAGCCTGGGACAGACAGGCCTTATCTCCAATCCATACCAGGCCAGCAGCCCACTCTTGAGAATAAACAAGAAGTAATAATGCTCTGACAGGGGAATCCTGTCCTTCCTTGAAAATAAGCAAGAAATAAAAAATCATAGAATCATAGAACAACCAGGTTGGAAGAGACCCATTGGATCATCGAGTCCAACCATTCCTGTCAAAATGCTCTGACAGAAAGTGTCACTGTCACTCCAAGCCTTTGTGAACAGTCCCTCTCCAGCTCTCTTATAGCCCCTTCAGATACTGGAAAGCTGCTCTAAGGTCTCCCTGGAGTCCTTTCCCACCCAAACCATTCCGTGACTCTTTTATGATTGTGCAGGGGCTCCCGGCGGTGCAGCCGCGCCTGGTGGCCGTCAGCAAGACCAAACCAGCAGAGATGGTGATCGACGCCTACAGCCACGGGCAGCGCAGCTTCGGGGAGAACTACGTGAGTTGGCGGGCAGGGCAGCACGAGGAATGGGCTCAGGATTGGCCCCTGGCACTGGGCATCCATCCCCAAGGGGCCATTTTTTCTAGCCACGTCTAGAGCAATTTTAACAAGAGATTGTCTTGGGTTCTCCTAGGTTCAGGAGCTGCTAGAAAAGGCATCGGACTCCAGAGTAAGTACATAGTTCTCTGTACTGTACTCTTACATGTTCTCTGCTTTGTGTAGCTGTGACCTGAGAGCTATTCCCTAAATGCCCTGATTTTTGTTAGGGAATTGGCATGGAGGCTGTGTGAGCCCTGTCTTTTCAGATAACTGGTGGGATTATTCTTATCTCTTTGTCTCTGTGCCGCTCCTCCTCCTCGCCTGGCTGCTCCAGAGGGTCCAGTGAATACATGTGCCTTAGTCAGAAAGGATTTATGGTTGGACTCGATGATCCGATGGGTCTCTTCCAACCTGGTTGGTTGGTTGGTCGATGATTTGTCTAAATCGTTCTTTACCTTTTGTGTTTTCTGCTCCAGGAAGACACGTAGGAGACACGTGCAGTCCTTATTTAAACAGATAGTAACTCTCAGCTTGGGGAAAACACATCATTTTATGGCTGCTCAGTTACAAAAGAGCTTGCCCTTCCCTGCTCACTGTGTAACTTTGCAGCCACAGCCTGGATCCTCTCCAGACTGTGGAGCAATCTCTGTGCACAGACACCACCAGCACTGCTTGGGCTGCTTAAACCAAAGCAGGAGATTGGTTATCTGGTACTTTGTTTGTGAGCAAACGGAGAGTCAGGTCCTGTGTGGGGAAGAGGGAATTGTCGTTTAAACCTGCCTGTTCCCTTCTGCTTTCAGATTTTGTCATCTTGTCCAGACATCAAGTGGCATTTTATTGGCCACCTGCAGAAAAACAACGTCAGCAAGTTAATCGGTAAGCTTTGGTTAATTTTCAAAGAATAACAGCCTGGTATACGTTAGGTCACTGGTGCCCGGCCCTGTGAGTGAGCCAAGGGGCAGCTACAAACATTCCTGTGCCAGCAGCATTGCCTCAGCCTGCGTTTCCTCCCCAGCCGTCCCGAACCTCTTCATGTTGGAAACGCTGGATTCCGTGAAGCTGGCAGACAGAGTCAACAGCTCCTGGCAGAAGAAGGGATCCTCTCAGAAGCTGAAGGTCATGGTTCAAGTCAATACGAGTGGAGAAGACAGTAAGTGGCTTTTTCTGGCGATACCCATACTGTGTTCAGTTGTGGGCCCCTCACCACAAGAAGGATGTTGAGGCTCTGGAGCGAGTCCAGAGAAGAGCAACGAAGCTGGGGAAGGGGCTGGAGAACAGGCCTTATGAGGAGCGTCTGAGAGAGCTGGGGGTGTTTATCCTGGAGAAGAGGAGGCTGAGAGGAGACCTCATTGCTCTCTACAACTCCCTGAAAGGAGGTTGTAGAGAGGAGGGAGCTGGGCTCTTCTCCCAAGGGACAGGGGACAGGACAAGAGGGAATGGCCTCAAGCTCCACCAGGGGAGATTTAGGCTGGAGATTAGGAGGAGGTTTTTCACGGAGAGGGTCATTGGGCGTTGGAATAGGCTACCCAGGGAGGTGGTTGATTCCCCTTCCCTGGAGGTGTTTAAGGCACAGGTGGATGAGGTCCTGAGGGACTTGGTTTAGTGTTTGATAGGAATGATTGGACTAGAAGATCCCATGGATCCCTTCCAACCTGGTTGTTCTATGATTCTATGACAGGGTAGGGGAGAACTCAATGGGGCGAGTTGGTCTGTGTTTTTAATGAGTTCCTGTGAGCCAGGACGGAATGTGCTGCTCTGTTGGCCTCTGCCTGACCGTGGCGGGTGAGGGAGTGTTGTGTCTCTGGCAGAGCCGGGTACAAGTCTCCCTGTTTCTGGCCAGGCAAGCACGGCCTTCCTCCCGGAGACACCGCGGCTGCCGTGGAGCACATCATCAACAAGTGTCCCAGCCTGGAGTTTGTGGGGCTGATGACAATCGGCAGCATCGGGCACGACCTTAGCAAGGGGCCCAATCCTGACTTCCAGGTAGGATTTTCTGAAAGAAGACGTGAGCATTTGCCCGGCTTCCCATTACAGTCCCACGTCTGTCCCAGCTGAACCAGTACAGAGCCCCAGATGTCAGTCTGACTGTAGATTAAATAGAAACGCCTCGTTCAGAGCAGTGCAGGCTGCTCATGTCTCAGTATTAATGCAGGCATCAGACGCCTGTGTGTTCGGTCTCATTCCTTCTCCAAAGCTGTAGCCAGGGTGTTGTCAGGGCACCTGGCGCAGGAATTCCCGTCCTGGATCCTGCTCACAGGTGAGATTTCAGTCAGCACTGAACAGTCCCTGTTCGTCTGTGACCCTGGTGTGGTCATTGGATGTCTTCAGACGACGCGTAGACCTGTAAGTGCTTTTGATGGGAAGTCTCCAAGCATCATTATGGCAAGTTTTAGGGGGAAATGTGGGAATTGCACGTTCTATGCAGAGGAGACTTGAAAGAAAGGCAGGAATGGTGATCTGTGATGCCCTGAAACTGAGCTGATGTGGCTGACAAGTGTGTGCTCCTCTCTTCTTCCCTCCTCCCTCCTAGATGCTGCTGTCTTTGCGGCAGGAAGTGTGTGAGAAGCTGAATCTCCCCATCGAGAAGGTGGAGCTGAGCATGGGAATGTCCACAGACTTCCAGCACGCAGTAAGTCTGCTTTCCTTCTGCTGCCCCTCCTCTGGGGAACCCAACGCAGCAGCGGCAGCAGCTGCCCTGAAGTCCAACCCAGGCATCTTCCTCCCCTTGGATGGAGGCACCGTGGTTGCTGTTCCATGAAAAGCAGCTCTCTCAGGGCTCCTCTCCAGGGATCGAGTCCTGGGGATCAAAGCAGACCCTGGCTGTAGGGCGAGCCCATGGGGAACCATTCTGTGCCATAGAATAATAGAGCAACCAGGTTTTAAGAGACCCATCGGACCTTCTAGTCCAACCATTCCTATCAAACACTAACCCATGTCCCTCAGCACCTCATCCACCCGTCCCTTAAACCCCTCCAGGGAAGGGGAATCAACCACCTCCCTGGGCAGCCTATTCCAATGCCCAATGACCCTTTCCGTGAAAAACCTCCTCCTAATCTCCAACCTAAACCTCCCCTGGTGGAGCTTGAGGACATTCCCTCTTGTCCTGTCCCCTGTCCCTTGGCAGAAGAGCCCAGCTCCCTCCTCTCCACAACCTCCTTTCAGGGAGTTGTAGAGAGTAATGAGGTCTCCTCTCAGCCTCCTCTTCTCCAGGATAAACACCCCCAGCTCTCTCAGCCGCTCCTCATAGGTTCTGTTCCCCAGCCCCTTCACCAGCCTCATGGCTCTTCTCTGGACTTGCTCCAGAGCCTCAACACCCACAGCAAACATCCTGGGGTGCCAACCCTGAACTTCTCCTCTTTCTCTCTCTCTCTCTGTAGATAGAGGTTGGATCCACAAACGTCAGGATTGGAAGCACTATTTTTGGAGAGCGAGACTATTCCAACAAAGCAGCCGGTGGCAAGGCGGCTGCTGAAACTAAAGGTGAAACGGAGACCTTGACAGCTCAGGGTCATTAGGTGGAAGAGAAACCCGGTGGCCTCGACAGAGGACGGATGATGGGAGACCTCACTATGCATTCTCCCCTCCCTCCGTGTCGGCAGCCGGTGGTGGCGGTGAGAGGGAATTCCTCCTAAACAGAACAGAGGCCAGAAACGCCTCCTAATTTATTGTGATTATAGAACATCCGTAGAAACCGGAAAATTTTGTGACTGACAAATGATAAGAGGATCTATAGTTGAAAGTGACTGTGGTGTCTCGGTTCCCTCGGGATCGTTGTAACAGTCGGATAACTGGGTTGAACGAGGTAAATGTTTGTCCGATGGAGCTGCTAATGAGCGAGATGTATCTGCAGTGGTGTCAGTGGTCGTGTGTTCACCAGGGACAAAATTCTTCACTTAAACAAATTCTAATCTCACCAGAGACCGATCAGTGTTCCCCCAGTAGAAGCTTTGCATGTGGTTGCTGTTGAGGGAGCTCACACAGGAGCTGTGACGCTGGGGAGACTGTGTCCCTTTACCCAGAGGCCAGGAGGATGGATGAGGAGCACAGCTGCCTGCGTGAGCTCCTGGTGTGGTGTTCTGGACACAGATCCCAGCTCTGGCAGCGTCTTTTCGGCTGCGGTTTGTTCTTTTCAGGCTGACGCTGCTAACTTTTCCCATCGACTCCCTGCCTGCTCAGATCTGCGGGGCTGCTTTCAACCTTCCTCTCCTGTGAAGTGGTTTTGCCAGTTTCTGTTCGTTCTGCATAGTAGTTGTTGACACTGTGAGTTCTTTTGGGGCAGAACAGGGCTTTTCTGCAAGGTCCTCGGTGTCCTCTCAGCTCGCTGTGCTTCCCAGGGCAAATCCTTTAACCATTCGGTGCCTCCACCGTCCCCTCTACATCTGTGTGAGGACAGTGATGCTTGCTCGGCTCTCAGGGCAGCAGGGAGGTTTGCTAGAGGCCCTTCAGAAAGTGAAGTATTATTGTTCCGCTGTGTTCTAGTCCCTGACGGAGCTTCTGGGCAGTGGTTGGGCCTTCACTTCTCCTGGGAGAGGGAATTGGGGCTCCTTCGCTGCCAGAACTTCCATTCAGGCCTGAGCAGAAGCTTCCACATCATCACCTGCTGTTTGGCCAACGCGTCTTGCTCTTAACCTGTGTCTCAGCTTCATTGTGGGGCCTCATTGTGCTGCTAGGAGGAGGAGACGTGGGTTGCCAGCAGAAACCTCCTTCCCAGGCTTTTCTCTGTGTGCGTATGGTTTGGTCTTGCTGTGGGTTTTGCTCTCTGACTGTAAATGCTGAACGTAAAATGAAAAGAGTCGTAAGCTCCGTGGAGCAGCAGCAGCGCTCGCGCAGGCTGAGCCGCCCTCCTCGGCACCGCACCCTCTGTTGTTTCCTAGTCTCTTAATAAAGAGTGGTGAATTTTAATGCCATCTGTGCCAACTATCAAACTAATTATTAAAGATGTTATTTTTATGTTCCAGTGTTGTGGTTAAATGCTCTTGAACAGTCGCTGAAGCAGTTTCCCTCGCCTGGAGCTGCTGTGGAGTGAGACTCGCTTGGCTGAGGGTGGATGGAGGAGTGAGGGTTGGTTTAAAGGAGTCTGAAACTCCTTTCAGTCCAGGGAGGTGATTCTCCCTCTGGACTCAGCACTGGTGAGGCCACTCCTTGAATCCTGTGTTGAGTTCTGGGCCACTCACCACAAGAAGGATGTTGAGGCTCTGGAGTGAGTCCAGAGGAGAGCAACGAAGCTGGTGAAGGGGCTGGAGAACAGACCCTATGAGGAGTGGCTGAGAGAGCTGGGGGTGTTTATCCTGGAGAAGAGGAGGCTGAGAGGAGACCTCATTGCTCTCTACAACTACCTGAAGGGAGGTTGTGGAGAGGAGGGAGCTGGGCTCTTCTCTCAAGGGACAGGGGACAGGACAAGAGGGAATGGCCTCAAGCTCCACCAGGGGAGATTTAGGCTGGAGATTAGGAGGAAGTTTTTCCCAGAAAGGGTCATTGGGCATTGGAATAGGCTGCCCAGGGAGGTGGTTGATTCCCCTTCCCTGGAGATGTTTAAGGGACGGGTGGATGAGGTCTTGAGGGACTTGGTTTAGTGTTTGATAGGAATGGTTGGACTAGAAGATCCGATGGGTCCCTTCCAACCTGGTTGTTCTATGATTCTATGCAACAGACAGAGAGAGAAGGTTTCTTTTTGATCTAAAGGGAAATAAACCTAGTTGGGAGCCGAGTGCTGTGTCTGGAGGCAGGAGGTGCTATGGGAGTGCCCTCTGGGTGGCACCGCTCCCCTCCTCTGGAGGGACACAGCTCCTTGGACTCCAAGATCATTTCCCACACGATGGTTAGTGCGAGTCCTTCCTCTTCCACCTCTCTCTTCCCAGAGTCTGGGCACCACACTCCAGCTGCAGGTCCTTGTGTTTGCAAGTCCCACAGCATCTAAAGCTTTTCGTTTATTCTATGGAACAAAGCCAGGACAGCCGGTCTCCGATCTGAGTTTGATTACAGCGCACAAAGGCTGCTGGTGTCCCTCAGATGTCTGTTTGCCATCTGTAAAACGTCTGCTCGTGCAATCCAGAGCAAGCGAGGAATGGAAGGGATCCACTCCCAGCGCTTACAGAGCTGGCCCAGCCCCAGAGCTGGTGCCTCTGGGTCCCAGGAGTGATCGGGGACCCCCTGCTCCCCTCTCCCCTCAATAACAGGAGCGTCTGAGACAGACTTGGCTGCTCCTGAAAGGAATACGCTGTGGGCTGTGCTGGAGGGGGTGATGTCCTGCTCCCTTCCTGGCTCTTGGGGAGATGAGAGGTTGTGGAGAGGAGGGAGTTGGCCTCTTCTCCCAAGTGCCAGGGGACAGGACGAGAGGGAATGGCCTCAAGCTCCGCCAGGGGAGATTTAGGCTGGAGATTAGGAAGAAGTTTTTCATGGAAAGGGTCATTGGGCATTGGAATAGGCTGCCCAGGGAGGGGGTTGAGTCACCTTCCCTGGAGGTGTTTAAGGGACGGGTGGATGAGGTCTTGAGGGACTTGGTTTAGTGTTTGATAGGAATGGTTGGACTAGAAGATCCGATGGGTCTCTTCCAACCTGGTTGTTCTATGATTCTATGAGCAGCCCCTGCTGCTCGAGACGCTGAGCTCTGCAGGCTCTGGTTACCAATTAGGTAGGAGGACTCCAGGCATCCTTCACTCCCCTTCCTCTGCAAAGCCAGCCCTGATTCATTATTTATCAGATCGTGTCTGTGGGGTTGCAGCAGAGCCGAGCTCGGCCTCTCTGCCAAACCACAGCGCAGGGTGTGCGATGGACGCAGCTCATGTGCAGAGAGGCAGCAGGGCCTGTGGTCAGAGAGGGGACTGTCTTGCTCTACTTTGCTCTGGTGAGACCTCAGCCAGAGCCCTGTCTTTGACTCTGGAGTCTTCACCCCAGGAGGGACATGGAGCTATCGGAGCGAGTCCAGAGGAGGCCACGGAGATGATCCAAGGGCTGGAGAATCTCCTGTATGAGGACAGGCTGAGAGAGCTGGAGTTGTTCAGCCTGGAGACCTTAGAACACCTTCTAGTGCTGAAAGGGGCTCCAGGAAAGCTGGGGAGGGGCTCTGGATCAGGGAGGGCAGGGAGAGGATGAGGGGAATGATTTTGAGCTGAAAGAGGAGAGATTGAGATGAGATCTTAGGCAGAAATGTTTTGCTGTGAGGGTGAGGAGGCCCTGGCCTAGGTTGCCCAGAGCAGGGGTGGCTGCCCCATCCCTGGAGGGGTTCAAGGGCAGGCTGGATGGGGCTTGGAGCCCCTGATCCCGTTGGAGGTGTGATTCCCAGGGGAGTGGAATTAGATGATCTTTAACGTCCCTTCCTACCCAAACCGTTCGATGACTCTATGGAATCGCCTGCTCCTGGGTGTGTGGCTCATGGTGCTGCAGCCAGGCTTGGCCGGGCGCTGGGTGCTCAGCTTCCACCAGAAGATCCAGAGATCTTCTCCCTGTGGTCGGGAATTCTGTGAGAGATCAGGGTGGCTGAGAGCCACTCGGCCCCACGGCTGAGCCCTCGTTTCAAAGTGGAGCTGGTGTTTATTTCTGGGATATCGGGTTTCCGGCAGGAAGGGCAGCAACTGCCAAGGTTTTTATTGGATCCCAGTGAAAGGAATTTAGAGAGTCCCCTGCTTGTTGTCTTTCCCCAGGCCTGCAGTGGTTAGGGAGCGTTTCTACCTTTGAATTGGGCGCGAGGGGTGCAGGGATTTGGCATCCGGCACTGGAACAACCCTGCTGATGGAGTTTCAAGCAGGTTACCTTGTTGTCCCACAGGCAGGAGGCAGCAGGAGGGGTCAAGGCTGGGGGAGCACAGAGAGGGGCTTGGAAGGACTTGAAAGAACATAAACTCCATTGGGCTCAAAGCGTGTGGGAAGTGTTGCTTGAGCTCTCCTCCTCGTAGCAGGGCCGAGGATTTCGCATTTGTTACAGTTTGGACAAGAGTTTGACTGTTCTTGGAGGTGATTTCACAGGAGACTGGAATTCTGGAGACCGCGTCCAGTGGCTGATTGCTTCAGTGTGTGGCGGAGGCGGCTCCAGAGCTCCCATTGCCCTTGGATGCTGTTGGGCCAACATCCTCGAGGGCCGCAGATCCCTGCCAATCATAGAATCATAGAACAACCAGGTTGGAAGAGACCCATCGGATCATCGAGTCCAACCATTCCTATCAAACACTAACCCGTGTCCCTCAGGACCTCATCCACCCGTCCCTTAAACACCTCCAGGGAAGGTGAATCAACCCCCTCCCTGGGCAGCCTATTCCAATGCCCAATGACCCTTTCTGTGAAAAACTTCCTCCTAATCTCCAGCCTAAATCTCCCCTGGTGGAGCTTGAGGCCATTCCCTCTTGTCCTGTCCCCTGTCCCTTGGGAGAAGAGCCCAGCTCCCTCCTCTCCACAACCTCCTTTCAGGTAGTTGGAGAGAGTAATGAGGTCTCCTCTCAGCCTCCTCTTCTCCAGGATAAACCCCCCCAGCTCTCTCAGCCGCTCCTCATAGGGCCTGTTCTCCAGCCCCTTCACCAACCTCGTTGCTCTTCTCTGGACTCTCTCCAGAGCCTCAACATCCTTCTTGAGCTGAGGGGCCCACAACTGAACACAGGATTCAAGGAGCGGCCTCCCCAGTGCTGAGTCCAGAGGGAGAATCACCTCCCTGTCCACGGACACTTGGCTCGGTGCTGGGGTTTCCTTCCAGCCCTGTGGCAGAGCTGCTGCCCCCAGGCAGGGCAAGAAGAGGGGCAGCAGCTGCAGGTTGGACCTGGGTAGGAACGGGAGAGCGAGCAGCTCCTGGGCTCTCCGTGCAGAGGAGAAACAGAACATGGAATAACTCAGGGCTGGGAATGCTCTGGAGCAGCAAGGGCTGCCCATGGGCTTGTTGGGATGAGCTCCTGGCCTCAAGCTCCACCAGGGGAGATTTAGGCTGGAGATTAGGAGAAAGTTTTTCACAGAAAGGGTCATTGGGCATTGGAATAGGCTGCCCAGGGAGGGGGTTGATTCCCCTTCCCTGGAGGTGTTTAAGGGACGGGTGGATGAGGTCCTGAGGGACATGGTTTAGTGTTTGATAGGAATGGTTGGACTGGATGATCCGATGGGTCTCTTCCAACCTGGTTGTTCTATGATTCTATGTTGAAATCCAGAGGAGCTGGAGTTCCTGGAGACTTGGATTTCTTCACTCAGGACTCAGTCCAGCCAAGGCTGGTGGCTGAACTCTGCGCATTGTGGCGTTTTGGGGTTGAAGCCGTGTTTGTAGGTGATGCTGGTTTGCTGGGCTGAGGGCCTGATGAACACACCAGCTCTGGACAAGGCTCCAACCTGCAGGATCCCCCTCTCCGCAACAGGGAGGGAAACCCACTCTCTCTGCAGTGTTTCTAGTGGGAGGCAGAGCTGAGCACGAAGGGCTGGGAGGGGTTTGATGCTGTGCATCTGCTCTCAGCAGCTCCGAGCGGATGCTGCACACCAAGGGTTTCCTGTTGCTCTTTCGGCTTCGGCTGCAGGATCCGGGACCAGCATCCTGCTGAGCACCCGAGAGGAATTCCTGGACTGGAAACTCTGCTCAGTGGAAAAAAAAAAAAAAAAAAGGGGGCAAAAGAAAACAAGGGTAGATGTGGGGAACCTGTTGTTTGCGGGTGTTGCACTCACAAGACAATGTCAGTCTGCAGAGCACTGGGCTCCAGCCCTGCTCCCTCTCCATCCCCAGCCCTCTCCCTCCTGATCCTGGTCCCCCTCTCCCTCCTGGGCCCATCCTGGTCTCTCCATCCCCATCCCAGTCCCGTCCCAGTCTCTCCCCATCCCCATTCCCAGTGTCTCCCTCCCCATCCCTGCTCCCTCCCAGCCCCATCTCGGTCTCCCCATCTCTGCTCTCTCCTGGTCCCGTCCCTGTCTCTACATCCCATTCCCAGTCTCTCCATCCTCATCCCCATCCCAGTCTCTCTCCATCCCATTCCCAGGCTCCCCATCCTTGCTCCCTCCCAGTCCCATTCCCAGTCTCTCTCCATTCCATCCCCTCCTAGTCCCTCTCTCCATCCCCCTCATCCCAGTCCCTCCATTCCATCCCCATTCCCGGTCTCTCTCCATCCCCTCCCGGTCCCTCTCTCCATCCCCTCCTGGTCCCTCTCTCCATCCCCTCCCAGTCTCCCTCTCCATCCCCATTAATGGTCCCTCCATCATTCCCCTCCTGGTCCCTCCATTCCATCCCATTCCCGGTCTCTCTCCATCCCCATTCCTGGTCCCTCCATTCCATCCCCTCCTGCTCCCTCTCTCCACCTCCTCCTGCTCTCTCCCTCCATCCCCTCCCGGTCCCTCTCTCCATCCCATTCCCAGTCTCTCTCCATCCCCCTCATCCCAGTCCCTCTATTCCCTCCCGGTCCCTCTCTCCATCCCCCTCATCCCTGTCTTTCCATTCCCTCCCTGTCCCTCTCTCCATTCCCTCCTGGTCTCTCTCTCCATTCCTCACAGTCCCTCTCTCCATCCCATTCCCGGTTCCTCCATCCCATCCCCTCCGGTCTCTCCATCCCCCTCATCCTGGTCCTCCATACCCCTCATCCCTGTCCCTCTCTCCATCCCATTCCCAGTCTCTCTCCATCCCCCTCATCCCAGTCCCTCTATTCCCTCCTGGTCTCTCTCTCCATCCCCTCCCAGTCCCTCTCTCCATCCCCATTCCCGGTCCCTCCATCCCCTCCCGGTCCCTCTCTCCATCCCCTCCCAGTCCCTCTTTCCATCCCCATTCCCGGTTCCTCCATCCCATCCCCTCCCGGTCTCTCTCCATCCCATTCCCAGTCTCCTTCCATCCCCTCCCGGTCCCTCCATCCCATCCCACTCTCTCTCTCCATCCCCCTCATCCCAGTCTCTCCATCCCCACCCTGTCCCTCTCTCCATCCCCATTCCCGGTCCCTCTCTCCATCCCCATTCCCGGTCCCTCTCTCCATCCCCATTCCCGGTCTCTCCATCCCCATTCCCGGTCCCTCCATCCCCTCCCAGTCCCTCTCTCCATCCCCTCCCGGTCCCTCTCTCCATCGCCATTCCCGGTCCCTCCATCCCCTCCCGGTCTCTCTCCATCCCATTGCCGGTCTCCCCACTCCTGCTCCCTCCCAGTCCCATTCCCGGTGTCTCTCTCTGTCCATCCCCGTTCCCGGTGTCCGTTTCTCCGTGCGCTGCGGGTTCGTTGTGTCTCTGGGCGGTGCGTTCGGGGCCGGGGGCGGGTCCCATGGCTCGGGGTGGGTTGGGGGGGGGGGGGCGGCAGCCGTGGGGGAGGCGGCGGCGGCGGCGGCGGCGGCTGCTCGGGGCTCGGAGCCCCCCGGAGCCCCCCGGAGCCCCCCGGGATGCGTCGGGCGGCGCTGCTGCTGCCGCTGCTGCCGCCGCTGGTGCTGCTGGCGGCGGCTCCGAGCTCGGGGAGGGCTCCTCGGGGCTGCCCCGGGCTCGGCCCAGGCTGCCGCTGCGGCTCCGAGCGGCCCGGGCCGCCCCCTCCCCCCCAGCCCCGCAGGAGGGTGCTCTGCGCCGGAGCCGGGCTCCCCCGGCCCCCCGAAACCAGCCTGCTGCCCCCCGACACCGACGCGCTGTGAGTAACCGACGGGGGGAGAGAGAGAGAGAGAGAGTCCTTACGGGAACCGGGACTGACCCTCCGGTCATGGGCATCGTCCTATGGGAACGGGGAGCAACCTATGGGAATGGGGAGCATCCCTCCGGGAACGGGCGTCCCTCCTCTGGGAATGGGGACTGTCCCTCCAGTCATGGGCATCGTCCTCCGGGAACAGGGAGCATCCTATGGGAATGGGGAGCATCCCTCCGGGACCGGGTATCCCTCCTCTGGGAAGGGGGACTGGCCCTCCGGTCATGGGCATTGTCCTCCGGGAATGGGGAGCATCCTATGGGAATGGGGAGCATCCCTCCGGGACCTGGTGTCCCTCCTCTGGGAACTGGGGCTGGCCCTCCCTGGCCCTCCGGTCATGGGCATCGTCCTATGGGAACGGGGAACATCCCTCCGGGACCGGGCGTCCCTCCCCTGGGAACTGGGGCTGGCCCCCCCTGGCCCTCCGGTCATGGGCATCGTCCTATGGGAACGAATGGGGAGCATCCTATGGGAATGGGGAGCATCCCTCCGGGACCGGGTGTCCCTCCTCTGGAAACGGGGACTGGCCCTCTGGTCATGGGCATCGTCCTCCGGGAACAGGGAGCATCTTATGGGAATGGGGAGCATCCCTCTGGGACCTGGTGTCCCTCCTCTGGGAACGGGGACTGGCCCTCCGGTCATGGGCATCGTCCTCCGGGAAGGGGGAGCATCCTTCCAGTACTGGGCATCCCTCCTCTGGGAACAGGGACTGTCCCTCCGGTCATGGGCATCGTCCTATGGGAACGGGGAACATCCCTCCGGGACCGGGCGTCCCTCCCCTGGGAACTGGGGCTGGCCCCCCCTGGCCCTCCGGTCATGGGCATCGTCCTCCGGGAACAGGGAGCATCCTATGGGAATGGGGAGCATCCCTCCGGGACCTGGTGTCCCTCCTCTGGGAATGGGGACTGGCCCTCTGGTCATGGGCATCGTCCTCCGGGAAGGGGGAGCATCCTTCCAGTACTGGGCATCCCTCCTCTGGGAACAGGGACTGTCCCTCCGGTCATGGGCAACGTCCTATGGGAATGGGGAGCATCCCTCTGGGACCAGGCATCCCTCCCCTGGGAATGGGGACTGTCCTCTGGTCATGGTCATCGTCCTCCACGAACAGGGAGCGTCCTATGGGACTGGGCATCCCTCCTCTGGGAACGGGGACTGGCCCTCCCTGGCCCTCCGGTCATGGGCATCATCCTATGGGAACGGGGAGCATCCTATGGGAATGGGGAGCATCCTATGGGAATGGGGAGCATCCCTCCGGGACCTGGTGTCCCTCCTCTGGGAACGGGGACTGGCCCTCTGGTCATGGGCATCATCCTCCGGATGTGGGGAGCATCCTATGGGAACAGGGAGCATCCCTCCTCTGGAAACAGGGACTGGCCCTCCGGTCATGGGCATCGTCCTCCAGGAACAGGGAGCATCCCTCTGGGACTGGGCATCCCTCCTCTGGGAAAGGGGACTGGCCCTCCGGTCATGGGCATTGTCCTCCAGGAACGGGGAGCATCCTATGGGAACGGGGAACATCCCTCCAGTCATAGGCATCGTCCTCCGGGAATGGGGAGCATCCCTCTGGGAACAGGCATCCATCCTCTGGAAACGGGGAACATCCCTCTGGGAACGGGGACTGTCCCTCCGGTCATGGGCATCGTCCTCTGGGAGTGGGGAGCGTCCTATGGGAATGGGGAGCATCCCTCCAGGAATGGGCATCCCTCCTCTGGAAATGGGGACTGTCCCTCCAGTCATGGGCATCGTCCTCCCGGAGTGGGGAGCGTCCTATGGGAACAGGGAGCATCCCTCCAGTCATGGGCATGATCCTCTGGGAACAGGGAGCATCCCTCTGGGACTGGGCATCCCTACTCTGGGAACAGGGACTGTCCCTCTGGTCATGGGCATCGCCCTCTGGGAACAGGGAACGTCCCTCCAGGGCCGGGCATCCCTCCTCTGGGAATGGGGACTGTCCCTCCCTCCGGTCATGGGCAGTGCCCTGTGGGAATGGGGAGCATCCCTCTGGGACCAGGCATCCCTTCTCTGGGAACAGGGACTGTCCCTCCCCGTCCCTCCAGTCATGGGCATCATCCTCCGGGAACGGGGAGCATCCCTCCAGTACTGGGCATCCCTCCTCTGGGAACAGGGACTGTCCTACAGGCATAGGCAGCACCTCTTGGTGATGGGCATCCAACCTCTGGGAACGGGGACTGTCCCTTTTGGTCATGGGCATCATCCTCCGGGAACCAGGAGCATCCTATGGGAACAGGGAGCATCCCTCCAGGCATGGACATCCCCTCTTGCTGCTGGGCATCCATCCTCTGGGAACGTGGACTGTCCCTTTCGGTCATGGGTGTCTGTCCTCTGGTGACACGCACCATCCTCTGGGCACAGTCCTCCAGGAATGGGGACTGTCCCTCTGGTCACAGGCATCACCTCTTGGTGACAGGCATCTATCCTTTGGGGAAAGGAACTGTCCCTGTGGGCATGGGCATCATCCTCTGGGAACAGGCATCTGTCCTCCGGCTATGGAGACTGTCCCTCTGGTCACAGGCACCGTCTTCTATAAATGGGGAGCATCCCTGCAGCTATGGGCATCACCTCTCGGTGATGAGCATCCATCCTGCAGGAACGGAGATTACCTCTCTGGTCATGGGCATCACCTCTCGGTGATGGATGTCTGTCCTCTGGTGATTGGTGCCATCCCTCTGGTCACAGGCATCACCTCTTGGTGATGGACGTCTGTCCTCTGGTGATTGGTGCCATCCCTCTGGTCATGGGCATCGCCTCTTGGTGATGGATGTCTGTCCTCTGGTGACTGGTACCATCCCTCTGGTCATGGGCATCACCTCTTGGTGATGGACTTCTGTCCTCTGGTGATTGGTACCATCCCTCTGGTCATGGGCATCACCTCTCAGTGATGAGCGTCTGTCCTCTGGTGATTGGTGCCATCCCTCTGGTCTTGGGCATCGTCTCTTGGTGATGGATGTCTGTCCTCTGGTGACTGGTACCATCCCTCTGGTCATGGGTGTCTGTCCTCTGGTGATTGGTACCATCCCTCTGGTCATGGGCATCACCTCTTGGTGATGGACGTCTGTCCTCTGGTGACTGGCACCATCCCTCTGGTCTTGGGCATCGTCTCTTGGTGATGGATGTCTGTCCTCCGGTGATTGGTACCATCCCTCTGGTCATGGGCATCTGTCCTCTGGTGACTGGTGCCATCCCTCTGGTCATGGGCATTACCTCTCAGTGACAGGCATCATCTTCTAGTCATGGGGAATGTCCTTATGGTCACAGGCATCATCCTCCGGTAACGGGTACCAACCCTCTCTGGTCACAGGCATCATCCTTGGTTAAGGTCGTCATCTGTCTAGTAACGGGCATCGTCCTCCAGCATCAGGTACCATCCCTCTGGTGATGGGTGTCACCCCCCCCCGGTGATGGGTGTCGTCCCTCCCGTCCCTCAGCATCACCCTTCACTGCCCGGGGTGTCACCTCTGGTAATGGGGATCATCCCTGGGCATCACCCCCATATTGCCCCCTGGGCTGCTCTATCCGAGTGTCGCCTGCGCTGGGGTATCCTGAGCAGGACGGGACCCTACGCGTGGGGCACACTGAGGCCCCTCAGAGCCCCTCGACAGCCCTGGGGGGGCTGAAGCCGTGGGGAGAGCCGCCCCACATTGCCCCATGGGGGCAGGTGCTGATGGGGACCCAGAGACGAGGGGCAAAGACCCCCAACATCAGGGAGTGCAGCACCACCGGTTGCTTTTCTCACTGACTTTTTCGCTTAAGAAGTGAACCCAGAGCAACAAAGGCATCGCCTGTTTCTGCGAGACTTGGTTTAAATCGCCTTACGGCACGGGGTGTGTTGCGGCTGGAAAATAACGGAAAGGACCCCGCTCTGTGCAGGATTAGAGTGTGGACATGAGGTGGAAATCCAGGAAACAGGCTCCTTTTCCACGCTTCCCTCTGCCGCCTGCCTGAGCGCTGGGGGAGGATGTTTGTGTTTGAAAGTGGCTGTTCTTACTGGAAATATTTGCTGGAAGGGGATCAGGAGCAGGCGACGGGTTTGGGGTTTGTGCGAAGGGGCTAAAGCTGCCGCTCGCTTCCTCCAAGCTTCCTCATGCCCTGAATGCCAGGGAGGGCTGGCGTTTCAGCCGATGTCCTGCTCGCTGCCCATAGCGCAGGCTTTATTTATATCTCTGGAGGAGACCTTCTTATTAAAATGTGGTTTGGAGGGCAGGGCTGGCAGCGTTGCCGCTGGAGGGAACGTTGCTTCTTGCCGAGGTGTCATCCCGCGGGGGTGGCCGTGCCCACACGAGCTGCCCACGGCCTCGGCTCCCCTCGTCTGCTCTCGGGCAGTGTGGGGCTGCCTGGGGCTGGGCTGGGGGCTGCTGCGCCCCTGCTTCCATCTCCTCTCGTGTGCTCGAACCCGCTCGGCTGTGTTGCTGCTCACGTGCTGGAGTCACTGCTGTTTCACAGAATCACAGAACAACCAGGTTGGAAGAGACCCATCAGATCTTCTAGTCCAACCATTCCTATCAAACACTAAACCAAGTCCCTCAAGACCTCATCCACCCGTCCCTTAAACACCTCCAGGGAAGGGGAATCAACCACCTCCCAGGGCAGCCTATTCCAATGCCCAATGACCCTTTCCGTGAAAAACTTCCTCCTAATCTCCAGCCTAAATCTCCCCTGGCAGAGCTTGAGGCCACGTGTCTCTGGGTTGCCCCGTGTCGTGCTCTCGTTTTCGGGTGGTGATGGCCACTTGGTCGTTGTGGGGTTGGCTGCGAAGGGGACCCAGTGGATGCTGGTGTCCCAGACATGGAGAGCGGCTGCTGTGAGCAAAGACTGGAGTGTTGTGGTCATAGGAGAAGTGTCAATCACCCTGATTTCACCTTCCCTGGAGGTGTTTAAGGCACAAGTAGATGAGGTCCTGAGGGACACGGTCTAGTGTTTGATAGGAATGGTTGGACTCAATGATCCGATGGGTCTCTTCCAACCTGGTTGTTCTATGATTCTATGAGCTCGTCTGGAGCTTCTCCTTGGTGGGGACGCTGCAGGGCAGGTGGAGACTGGGTCTCTGGTTGCTCAGGGTAGGCTTTGCTCTTCCTTTCTTTCCTCCTGGTCCTGATGCGTCAGCCCCTTGCAAATACCCACAGGGACCCTGGAGTCCTTTGGCAATTTGTATTTGGGGAAAATCATCTTATGAGTTGCCTGCTCCGGTGATTTCTCCAGCCTGAGGGAGTGTGACCCCAATGCTGAGCTGGAGTCAAGCCCCACCAGGGCCAGGCTGGGCTGTGCCGGGTGGGACAAGGGGGTTTGAAGCCGTCCTTGTTGGGGTCTGCTCCCTCGGAGGGGCCGGGATGGCCGTGCCGGAGCATTTAGGGCATTACACGATCCCACTAAAACGTGACATGAAACCTCCAGGCGTAGGCAGGAACCTACAAATATGCGGTGACCCTGGGCTCTGCTCTCGCGCAGTAAACATGATTTATTCTAAACCCTTTCCAGATGGAAAAATCAAAACCAGAGGTTTGGGCTTTGGGAGTGTCTTCTGGAGCCGCTGGGGTGCGGGCAGGGAGCGCAGGAGGCAGCGGGGCCTGGGCACGTGGCGAGGGCCGCACGTGCCGCGGGGACAACCCGCTGGGGACGGCCAAAGCTTGAGCCCCGCGAGCTCAACGAGGGCTCTGGGCACCAGGGCCGCTCGGGTACCACCCGTGCCCTGCGGTGCTCAGCTTCGGGGTCGCCCCAGGGAACACGGAGTGTGTTCTGTGCAGAATGACACTTAAAAGCAGAGCCCTTTTCCGGTCTTGGTCTGGTCTGGAAGCAGGCATGGATTAGCGCTAACGAGCGGCGCTGATGCTGTGCACGCGGGGAGGCTCTTCGCCTGTCCCGGGCGAGGTTCTGGGGACACGCGGGCGGCCGGAGGAGGTTGGCAGCTGGAGGTCTGTTACCCTGTGGCTCCCTCACCCTGCTTCTCATTTGACTTTTTCCCACACTCTCGGTTTACTTCTTTATTTATCTTTAATTATTAGGCCAGCGCAGAGGAATCCGAGGCTGCCTCCTCGGCAGCTGCTGCCTATTTACCCCCCGTGCCTGAGAAACGTTCGCTGGCACCGCAGCCCAGGGATGGCAGAGGAGGGGTGAGGGATGGCAAATGCCAAATGCCGGGTCCTGCACTTGGGGCACAACAACCCTATGCAGAGCTCCAGACTGGGAGAAGCCTGGCTGGAAAACTGCCAGGAGGAGAGGGACCTGGGGGTGCTGGTCGACAGCGACTGACCATGAGCCAGCAGTGTGCCCAGGTGGCCAAGAAGGCCAATGGCATCCTGGCTTGGATCAGAAATGGTGTGACCAGCAGGGCCAGGGAGGTGATTCTCCCTCTGGACTCAGCACTGGTGAGGCCGCTCCTCGAATCCTGTGTTCAGTTCTGGGCCCCTCAGCACAAGAAGGATGTTGAGGCTCTGGAGTGAGTCCAGAGAAGAGCAACGAAGCTGGTGAAGGGGCTGGAGAACAGGCCCTATGAGGAGCGGCTGAGAGAGCTGGGGGTGTTTATCCTGGAGAAGAGGAGGCTGAGAGGAGACCTCATTGCTCTCTACAACTCCCTGAAAGGAGGTTGTGGAGAGGAGGGAGCTGGGCTCTTCTCCCAAGGGACAGGGGACAGGACGAGAGGGAATGGCCTCAAGCTCCACCAGGGGAGATTTAGGCTGGAGATTAGGAGGAAGTTTTTCACACAGAGGGTCATTGGAATAGGCTGCTGAGGGAGGTGGTTGATTCCCCTTCCCTGGAGGTGTTTAAGGGACAGGTGGCTGAGGTCTTGAGGGACTTGGTTTAGTGTTTGATAGGAATGGTTGGACTAGAAGATCTGATGGGTCCCTTCCAACCTGGTTGTTCTATGATTCTATGATTCTATGTCCCATGGTTCGGGGGCTCTGGCAGCTCTCCGGGACGTCCCTCTGGTGTGGCTATGAGGTGCCAGGGCTCTGCAGCCACCTATTAACCAGGCTTTAACTCCCTCCCCCTCCAGCTGACCCCGGTGCTAATCGCCTAATGGAAAAAGTGCCGTCGCCGTAAGGAGAGGCAGAGAGCCGCGCCGGCTGCGGCCAGTCCTGCTGTCACACGGGCGAGAGCCCAAACCTCTTCCAGATGTGGAATCCCAGCTCCGGCCTCATTGCTGCGCACAGCTTGATTGCACTGAAATTACAGATTGTCTGCAGGGAATCCAGGGCTTTGACTTATGACCAATTTCCAGTTCTACTTGAACTCCCCTCTCCGAGGCCGCTTTGGACTGAGCCCTGCCGATGGTTTCCTTCCCAACCCTTTATTTGATAGGAATGGTTGGACTCGATGATCCGATGGGTTCCTTCCAACCTGGTTGTTCTATGATTCTATGATTGGGCTGCAGCCCCGGCAGGTTTGGCTTTATGAGGGGCTGTGGGTCACGGTGTTGCCTCCCAGCCCCACGCCGGCTCGGGATGCTTGGCCCTCTTGCCGGGGCCGATTTTTCCTGTGCTAACAAAAGCCGAGGGTTGGGACAATAATTTTCACCATCCGAAATAGCCCAGCGTGACGCGAGGCTGGAGGCAACGCCCCGGGAACGGCACAGGGAGCCTGGGGGTCTCCAACCCCTTTGAGCGGTGGGGTCTCCCCTGGATTTCCCAATCCCCAGAGCTCTCGGGAGAGCTGGAGCCCCTCGACACCTCTCGCCAGCCGCAGGGCCCCTCTCTTCCCAAACGCCTGTGCTCGGGGCGCAGCCTGCGCCGTATCTGCCGCCAGCATCTGCTTTGAATTAATGCACTTGGAGAGCAAAGCGGAGTCGGCCTGGCCGCCCCCAGCGTGGCCCCCCCCTTATTAACCTCCGTGCCGCTGCCTGCGCCGTCCCCGCGCTGGGGAGCTACCAGCTCCCCGTCTCCTTTTTTGGTTGGGTCCAGAGGAAGTTTATTGTTTCAGCAGCCCAGTTTCTGGAGCCGTTATTTATCCAAGTGGATTCCAGCACGCTTGGAAAAACAATCTTGGGTTGGGGTTGGTTTTTTGGGTTGTTGTTTTTTTTTTTTTTTTTTTTAAACTGCTTTTGGATTCTCTTTTTGAGATGAAAAAGAGAAGGAAAAGGGTTCTCTGTGTCTCTCCGCCTCGTGGGGTCCCAGCCCTGAGAGGCCCCGTGCGGTTGGGCTGGAGCGAGGATGGTGAAGCCCATCCCAGGCTCAAACCCGCGGGATGGGAGGGTGTGAGATGGGAGGATGCTCCTCGGGGGGGTCCCCCCATCCTTTCCGTTTCACTCGACGCTCTGCTCCTTAATTCCAGCATTGTCCGGACAGACTTTTCCAGCCGTCGTTCAATTAGCTGATTATCGTGTTAGTGACAGGGTGACGAGGGCCACTTGCCCGTGCACCGCGGGGCTGGAGGGCCTTGGGTTGGCTGGAGGGTCTTGGGTTGGCTGGATGGGACGGAGGCCTCATTCCGTCCTCGTGGGATGGTGCTGGAGCAGCATAAGGATGGTTGGACATTGAGGGCTTGGGGGATGCAAGGGCTCCCCAGCCCTTTGTGCCAAGCGCATCGCTCTGAGCTCAGCCTGGAGGGTATTTCTTGCCGAGATGAGGAGTCCCAACCGGGGCTGGGGTCAAGGTTTGGACCACTGGGCAGTGTCCAATGGGATGAGGTTTAACACGGCCAAATGCCGCGTCCTGCACTTGGGGCACAACAACCCTCTGCAGAGCTACAGACTGGGAGAAGCCTGGCTGGAAAACTGCCAGGAGGAGAGGGACCTGGGGGTGTTGGTCGACAGCGACTGACCATGAGGCAGCAGTGTGCCCAGGTGGCCAAGAAGGCCAAGGGCATCCTGGCTTGGATCAGAAATGGTGTGACCAGCAGGGCCAGGGAGGTGATTCTCCCTCTGGACTCAGCACTGATGAGGCCGCTCCTTGAATCCTGTGTTCAGTTCTGGGCCCCTCAGCACAAGAAGGATGTTGAGGCTCTGGAGCAAGTCCAGAGAAGAGCCACGAGGCTGGTGAAGGGGCTGGAGAACAGGCCCTATGAGGAATGGTTGAGAGAGCTGGGGGGGTTTATCCTGGAGAAGAGGAGGCTGAGAGGAGACCTCATTGCTCTCTACAACTACCTGAAAGGAGGTTGTAGAGAGGAGGGATCTGGGCTCTTCTCCCAAGGGACAGGGGACAGGACAAGAGGGAATGGCCTCAAGCTCCACCAGGGGAGATTTAGGCTGGACATTAGGAGGAAGTTTTTCCCAGAAAGGGTCATTGGGCATTGGAATAGGCTGCCCAGGGAGGTGGTTGATTTACCTTCCCTGGAGGTGTTTAAGGGACGAGTAGATGAGGTGCTGAGGGACATGGGTTAGTGTTCGATAGGAATGGTTGGACTCGATGATCCAATGGGTCTCTTCCAACCTGGTTGTTCTATGATTCTGTGATTCTATGATTCTAAGAGCAGCTCTTGGGGGTTGAAATCCATCTGAGGGATTCAGGTCCAGCCCCAGTGTGGGGTCCTGCTGCCCCAGCAGGGCTCGGGCTGCTCGCCCTGACCCCCCCCTGTGCTCGGTGGCCTCGTGAACGCTCTTATTCCATCGTGTTTTGGGGTTTCTCGGTTAATGACCTGTAAGGGGATGGTGTTGGGGACCCTGCTGCAGGCACACGGGGCCAGAAAGTCCTGTGGAGCCTGATGGGAACTTCCTGAAAAAAAAACAAAAAAAGAAAAGGTAAACATTGGGAACATAATATGCAGCAAAAGGAAAATCAAAGTATGTTTTAGGATGAGAGACGTAACGGGAGAGCACGACCCGTCTGGCTTCGACAGGGCAAAGAGGAGCCAGGATCTCTGCTTGGGAAAACTCCCGTGGGGATGAAAATTGAATCGTTATTGGGAATCGTTGAATCGCTATTGGGATTTTGGGTGCCAAACCCTCGTTTTGGTCGAGGGCCTCATTTGCTAAGGGAAGGGCAGAGCAGGCGCTGAGCCGTGGGGTGTTGGGTGGGCAGTGACCGTGGCTCGAGCTGTGCCCAGAGGGGTCCCAGCCGTTCCCACGCTCTGTCGGTCTCTCCGGGGGTGGCTTCCCCCGTGTTGGATGCTCGGAGGGCGTCCCAGGGCTGCTTTCCAGCCGTCGGCGGGTGGGCTGCTGGCCGGGCCGCCTGGCTGCACATCACAGCGGAGGCCGAGCCCGTCGGGGCTGTGGGATCGTTGCCTTTTAAGGCGCAGAGCTCTGGTTTTATGGCAGAGGCAGGGATGGTCCCAGGGGTCCCTGAACAAAGCGAGCGGCCCTGGCGCCAGGGCCCAGTGCTGGGGGGAGCGGGGGCTGCCTTCCCACTGGGTGCAGCTCTCGGATGTGCTGGTGTGGCCATGTCAGGGCCCTGCGGCACAGCTGGGTCCAGTTTGCCTGGGATGCCCAGCTCAGCGCTGCCCGACAGCTCCTCGGCCGTGCCAGGAGCCCTCGGGCTGGCATGTGGGAGATCTGAGCCCGCAGTCTCCTGCACTCGTCCGATTTCTGCTTTTGCAGCTGATGTGGCCCCAGAGCTGTTGGAGGAGGGTCCAGCGTGCACCCAGCTCAGCCCCTGAGATGGAGAGTTTGTGCTCCTCCTGCTTTAGCGAGGGATCCCCGAGATCCACCCCCCCCATGCCTGCACAGCCCATGGAGGCTCTGCTGGCTTGTGAAATCCTCTGCTGCTGGAATGAAAACCTTCTGGAGCAGTTGGGGCTGGCACAGCATTGAGCAACAGCTCCTGCTGACGCCAGGATGGGGAATCCAAGTGTGTCGTGGTGCTGCCATGGTCCTGAGTTGCTCGGGGAGCGATGGTGCTGCTGGAGCGTCCCTGCTGCCCAAGCATCCCTGCTGCCCTCGGCTTTGGGCAGGGGCCGAGCTCAGGTCATCGCCGCTGCAGGGCTGGGTTGAGCCGAGCCTCACGCCTACGCGATTCCCGCAGGGAGCAAAGGTTGAGATGTCGCCATGGCCAGAGCATGGAAGCAATTTGCAGGCCGGGCTGCAAATTCCGGGCTGCCCTTCCGCTCGTGCCTCTGGCCAGGTCGCAGGGCTCGGACACGGCAGAGCCTGCTGGTGGCTCCTCATTAGCGCAGGATGTGGCCCAGGATGAGGGGCTGCCCCCCAACCCTTCTCTCCACCGCTCTCCGAGATCCCCCAATGCGTGCACAGCCCATGGAGGCTCTGCTGGCTTGTGAAATCCTCTGCTGCTGGAATGAAAACCTTCTGGAGAAGTTGGGGCTGGCACAGCCTTGAGCAACAGCTCCTGCTGACGCCAGGATGGGGAATCCAAGTGTGTCATGGTGCTGCCATGGTCCTGAGCTGCTCGGGGAGCGATGCTGCTGCTGGAGCGTCCCTGCTGCCCAAGCATCCCTGCTGCCCTCGGCTCTGGGCAGGGGCTGAGCTCTGGGCAGGGGTCGAGCTCTGGTCATCGCCGCTGCAGGGCTGGGTTGAGCCGAGCCTCACGCCAACGCGATTCCCGCAGGGAGCAAAGGTTGAGATGTCGCCATGGCCAGAGCATGGAAGCAATTTGCAGGCTGACCAGGCTGCAGGCCCCTTCCGCTCACGCCTCCGGCCAGGTCGCAGGGCTCGGACACGGCAGAGCCTGCTGGTGGCTCCTCATTAGCGCAGGATGTGACCCAGGACGAGGGGCTGCCCCCCAACCCTTCTCTCCACCGCTCCCCGGGAACCCCCAGAGTGGGATTGCGGGCAGGGAGAGGATTGTGGCGGCCGAGTGGGTGTCGGAGCGGCTGGAGCTGTGGAGCACACAGCCACCATTCAGCCCCTCTCTGTAAACAGTCCCAACCCTCAATGAACCCTTTTTTCCCTTGTGCTTCTGCCCTGACCAGGCTGCCCTCCCAGCCCCTGCTCCGCTTTGCGTCCCGTTGGCTGCCGGGAGCATCCTTGCTGCCCGTGGGAAGCACCTCTGGTCCCCCAGAGCCAGGGCTGGCTCTGCTAATTGCCACTGATGAGCTCTAATGAGCTCCTGGCTGGGTTGGCGGGTGCTTCGCCCTCCCTCCCTCTCACCCATCACCCCTCAAGGGCCCCTCTGGCCAGCCAAGATGTTTACTTTGGGATAAAACCTCAGCTCTGGGAGGTTCCTGGGGCGGCAACCGGAGGGTGGTCAGGCTGGTGGGCTCTTCTGGACCTGGGTCAGGGTGCGAGGAGCTCTGCCTGGGGGGTGGCGAGGTCCCTGGAGGGGCTCGGGGAGCCCCTCCAGGGACCTCGCCACCCCCCAGGCAGAGCTCCTCGCACCCTGACCCAGGTCCAGAAGTGATGCCCGAGGAGCCAGCGCAGCCCTGGGCACCTCCAGGGTGGTGCTGCCATGGATGTAGAGCATGGCACGGCACCCCCATGGGGCAGTGGCACCCCGTGTCCCCACCTGGCCGTGCCAGCCTGTCCCCAAGCCTTCCCCACAGCCAACCCCCTCAATGGAACAGCAGATCTGCTCCTTCTCGTGGTGGGTCCAACCATCCCCTTCCCACCCCACAGGTCACCAAGAGCATGGACGAGGCTGACTTGCAGGTCAAGTAACATGGACACCGCTTTCCCTCTTATCTTCCCACAGGCTGCTGAGTAACAACAAGATCACGGTGCTGGAGAACGGCTCTTTCTTCGGGCTGTGGGCTCTGGAAAAGCTGTGAGTGTGGGCAGCTGGAGGCTTGGGGCAGGAGGGAGCAGGTTGGGCTTCTACGGGGTGGGAGAAGGCTCCTGTGGGCCCCTCAGCACAAGAAGGATGTTGAGGCTCTGGAGAGAGTCCAGAGAAGAGCGACGAGGCTGGTGAAGGGGCTGGAGAACAGACCCTATGAGGAGCGGCTGAGAGAGCTGGGGGTGTTTATCCTGGAGAAGAGGAGGCTGAGAGGAGACCTCATTGCTCTCTCCAAGTACCTGAAAGGAGGTTGTAGAGAGGAGGGAGCTGGGCTCTTCTCCCAAGGGACAGGGGACAGGACGAGAGGGAATGGCCTCAAGCTCCACCAGGGGAGATTTAGGCTGAAGATTAGGAGGAAGTTTTTCCCAGAAAGGGTCATTGGGCATTGGAATAGGCTGCCCAGGGAGGTGGTTGATTCCCCTTCCCTGGAGGTGTTTAAGGCACAGGTAGATGAGGTCCTGAGGGACATGATTTAGTGTTTGATAGGAATGATTGGACTTGATGAGTCGATGGGTCTCTTCCAACCTGGTTGTTCTATGATTCTATGACATTGCTCCCTGTGCTGGGAGCTGGCACTGGGGCGCAGGGCTTTCCGCGGGGACCCCGAGAGCTGTGCTGGGATGGGAGGTACAGAGCGGGGGCACGATCCGGGGTGGAGGTGGGGGGGGGGCGTATGAAAAGCCTCATTGTCCCCCCGAACAAAGTCAACTTTCTTATCTCGCCATGAAAGGCATCTCTATGGAGGGAGCTGTAATAAGGGGAGATTTATGGCCCCCAGATGGGTTTGATCTGTAGGTATGCAGGAGCGGGGACGGGCGCACTGAGGCCGTTTTGTTCCCCGCGAGGGTCTCAAGAATTCCTGTGCCGAGCGGGGCCAGCAGGCTCCAACCGCGGGACGCTCGCCCGGTGGGACGGTGGCGCAGCTGCTGGTGTCCGTGGGGCCCTGGGACAGCTCTGGGTTGGGGGATTTGGTTTAGCGTTTGATAGGAATGGTTGGACTCGATGATCCGATGGGTCTCTTCCAACCTGGTTGCTCTATGATTCTATGATTCCCTTCCACTGGGCAGCAGGAACCTGTCCTGGAGCTCTTGTCCTGGCGTTATCCCACCTGGGATGGGCGATAGGGGCAGGCAGGCAGTGCAGCCGAGGCCTGGTCACCCGGAGGGCAGCACTGCTGGTGCCGCTCCGCTCCCTGAGGGGTTGCAGCCCCACAGGAGGTTTGGCACAGTCCTGCAGGAGGTTTGGCACAGGCCTAGCATATGGATTTTGCCAGCTGGGGGGTTCGCCAGGCAAATTGGGGCTCCCCAAGGGCAGTTTCACCCACACCGCTTGCGCAGCATTAGCCTGAAGAAGGATTTGTTAACGTGGATTTTATTGGAGTAATAAGTTGGGCGGCTGCCCCAGCCTGACGCAGAGCCTGGCAGCTCTGGCTGGTGTGGAGGCTGCAGGCCTTGGGGTGCACGGTGCCTGCTCGTGGTGCTGTGCTGGGGCACCGTGTGGGATGGGGAGCAGGCAGGACAGAGGTCCCCGCGCCTCGTGTGCAGCATCAGAAGTCATAGAATCATAGAATCATAGAACAACCAGGTTGGAAGAGACCCATCGGATCATCGAGTCCAACCATTCCTATCAAACACTAACCCATGTCCCCTGCAGGACTGTTTTAGGAATGAGTGGGAAGCAGTCCCCTCGAGGACCCTGCGTCCCTGCACTGCCCCTTGACCAAGTCCGAGCAGCCGCAGGTGTGGGGTCACCTCCTCCTGGCACTGGGCTCTCATTAACGGGATGGATTAATGAGCACAGGCAGGGAGCAGCCGGGGCCCCCGCGGGTGCTGGGCTCACTGAGAAGAACTGGGGAGCAGCGTCCTGGGAGGACCATAGCTCTGAATTGTCTTGGGTCCCCCTGAAAGTCTCCGAATTCTGGAAGAGCAGCCACCTTGCATCACCTCCCGCTCCCCTCTGCCATGACGAAGCCTTGTGTGGGTCGGAGGGCGAGCGCCGGCGCGTCCAGTGGTCCCTGGGCAGCTCCCCCCATGCCGAGGCAGCCGGCATCGTGCCGCTCCACGCCTCATTGCCCTCGACAGCAGCTGGAATTGTTTTCATCGGGTCGGTCCAGGGCTGCGGCACAGATGTGCCCCGTGGAGGGACCGTGCTGGCACCACAGCCATGTGCCGGGGGCTCGAGAACCCCTCACCTCTTATCCTGAGGCTCATGAGGGCCCTGCCCACCCTGCCCACCCACCGTGGTTGCTTCGGTGTCCCAAGACGATGAGGGGAGCCCCTTCCTGGGGTCTCGGTGGTGTGCGAGGTGCCCCCCGGACCTCTGTCCCTCTGCACTTGCAGCTTGGCATCTCCAGTGATTTGTAGCGGCGTAATGAGATTAATGAGTGTGAGCAGGGCCGATATGCAGCTCATTAGCGCAGCTCTGCTTGGGAATGTCCTGCCCTCCCTGGGGCTGCGAGGGGGCTCAGTGGCTGCAGTGACGGGGATGGAGTCTGTCCATCTGTCTGTCTGCACAGGAGCTGCTGGGGTGGCTACAGGCTCAGCCCCGGGGTGCTGGATCAGGCCCTCTGTGCTGGCGTTCATAGAATCATAGAACAACCAGGTTGGAAGAGACCCATCGGATCATTGAGTCCAACCATTCCCACCTATTCTCTAACCCATGTCCCTCAGCGTCTCATCCACCTGCACCTTAAACCTCTCCAGGGAGTGAGACTCGATCCCCTCCCTGGGCAGCCTCTGCCACTGCCCAGTGACCCTTTCTGTGAAGAATTTTTTCCTAATGTCCATCCTGACCCTCCCCTGGTGGAGCTTGAGGCCATTCCCTCTCGTCCTGTCCCCTGTCACTTGGGAGAAGAGGTTTGCCGAGTGCATCAAGGCACAGGGTAAGGTTTAGGGTTAGGGTTATAGTTATGGTTAGGGTTAGGGTTCAGGAGGAGGCTCCTTTGCAGAGTCCCCACTCGTGTGTGGTGGCAGGAGTGTTGACTCACTGCTGGGAGCATGGCTGGGATTCCCTCTCACGTCTCTCCACTGGGAGCCCTGCACCCCAAGGATGCTGGGGAGGGTTTACCCCATCCCTGCTGCCAGGGCTGTGGTTCCTGGAGCGTCCCCGAGGCCGCACACGGAGCAGCAGGCGGCCCAGCGGATGAGCACTGTGGAGGCAGCTATAAATAAACACCGCGTCGCCATATGGATCCCATTTCCTCTCCCGGCCAGCGCCAGCGCTCGGCAGGAGCCACCTCGCGGTCCCTGGGGCGGGATGGAGCGACCGAAGCCACCGGTGCTCGCTGTGTCGTGAAGGCCTCACATGCCCTCAAGTTGCACCAGAGGGTTTAGACTCGATATTTGGAAAAAAAATCTCTTTCCTGACAAAATGGTGAAGCCCTGGACCAGGCTGCCCAGGGCAGGGGTGGCGTCTCCATCCCTGGAGGGGCTCAAGGAATCATAGAATCATAGAACAAGCAGGTTGGAAGAGACCCATCGGATCATCGAGTCCAACCATCCAAGGAACGTGTAGATGTGGCACTTTGGGACATGATTTAGCAGCAACGATGGGATTGGGATGACGGTTGGACTGGACAAGCTGAGAGGGCTTTCCCAACCTTAATGATTCTGTGATTCTGTTCTAAGATAACAAGAGGGAAATGGGCTGGAAAGCTGCTAATGAGGCTCCCATGCAGGGTTCTGCCAAGCTTGGGGCTGCCAAGGAGCTCACTCACGCATGGGAAATGGGGCTGGGGACTCAGGGTGTGCTTGTACCCTCTGTGTCACATCTAGGGTAGATTTAGGCTAGAGATTAGGAGGAAGTTTTTCCCAGAAAGGGTCATTGGGCATTGGAATAGGCTGCCCGGGGAGGGGGTTGATTCCCCTTCCATGGAGGTGTTTAAGGGACGGGTAGACGAGTTCCTGAGGGACATGGGTTAGTGTTTGATAGGAATGGTTGGACTCGATGATCCGATGGGTCTCTTCCAACCTGGTTGTTCTATGATTCCTGCAGATAGGGCTCCTGCCTACACTCCCTGAGCTCTTTTCTGTCTCCCCACAGGGACCTGAAGAACAACCTGATCAGCACGGTTCAACCCGGTGCCTTCCTCGGCCTCCCTGAGCTGAAGCGCCTGTGAGTGCCTGTGAGTGAGGAGAGGGGACAGCAGGGTGACCCCAGCCCTCACGCCGCTCTGCTTGCCTTGCAGGGACCTCTCCAACAACCGCATCGGCTGCCTGAGCGCCAGCGTCTTCCAGGGGCTCTCCAACCTCCTCAGGCTGTGAGTAGCAACCTGGGGAGCCCCCGGGCAGCCCCAGCCCCTGCTTTCTCGGGGGATTCCACACCTAATGCCACCAGCAGCGTGGGTTTGCACCTCAGGGTCGTCCCCATGACACATCCCAAGCTGATGTCTGGTTCTAATCATAGAATCATAGAACAACCAGGATGGAAGAGACCCATCGGATCATCTAGTCCAACCATTCCTATCAAACACTAACCCATGTCCCTCAGGAGCTGATCTACCCATCCCTTAAATCTTTGCCTCTGGCTAGAACTGGTGTTTGTTTGGCTCTGACTGGCCTGTGGTGCCTCTGGGAGAACATCCCTGGTCCAGCAACTTTCCGGTCCCCTTCTCACCACCTTTCCCTCTTGTCCTGCAGGAACATGTCTGGGAACATCTTCTCCAGCCTCCCACCCGGTGTCTTCGACGAGCTTCCCTCCCTGAAAGTCGTGTGAGTTTGTGCCCTGGGGTTTCGTCACCCGCGGGGTTCCCTGCTGGAGGCTCTGGGGGCTCCTGCCGCTCCCCGTGGGCTCCCTGTGACGCCGACCCTTGCAGGGACTTTGCCACCGAGTACCTGACGTGCGACTGCAACCTGCGCTGGGTGCTGCCCTGGGCTCGCAACCGCTCGGCGCAGATCTCGGAGCGGACGGCCTGCGTCTACCCCCGGCACCTCCACGCCTTGGCCTTGCGCAGCGCGCGGGACAGCCAGCTGGGCTGCGGTGAGCCGGGGCCGGGGCTGGGGCGGAGCAGGACAATCATAGAATCATAGAACAACCAGGTTGGAAGGGACCCATCGGATCATCGAGTCCAACCATTCCTATCAAACACTAAACCAAGTCCCTCAAGACCTCATCCACCCGTCCCTTAAACACCTCCAGGGAAGGGGAATCAACCACCTCCCTGGGCAGCCTATTCCAACGCCCAATGCCCCTTTGTGTGAAAGGGAGGAAGGGGCACACACTCACCCGGGCGGCTGTGTCCCCCGCAGCGGGAGCCCCGGAGCTGCACACCCACCACCTCATCCCGTCGCTGCGCCAGGTGGTTTTCCAGGGCGACCGGCTGCCCTTCCAGTGCACGGCCACCTACCTGGACAACAGCACCCAGATCCACTGGTACCACAACCGCCAGCCTGTGGAGGAGGACGAGCGGACGGGCGTCATCGTGGAGGAGAGCCTCATCCATGACTGCACCTTCATCACCAGGTCGGGGGGAGAGATGGGGACTGGGATGGGGTGGGAACGGAGATGGACTTGGGAATGGATGGGGACTGGGATGGGGATGGGGAGGGAATGGAGATGGACTTGGGAATGGGGATGGGGGTAGAGGTGACATAGGGACAGGGATAAAGATTGGATGGGGATGGGGGTAGAGATGGGATGGGGACTGGGAAGGAGACGAGATGGGGATAGGGACAGACACAGAGATGAAAATGGGGAAAGATAGAGCTGGAGATGAGATGGAAACAGGAATGGAAATGAGGTGGGATGGGGACAGGGATGGAGATGGATATAGGGAAGTGATAGAGCTGGAGATGAGACGGAAACAGGAATGGAAATGAGGTGGGATGGGGACAGGGATGGAGATGGATATAGGGACAGTGATAGAACTGGAATGAAGACTGAGATGAGAAGGGGACAGTGATAGAGCTGGAGATGAAATGGAAACAGGAATGGAAATGAGATGGATGGGGACAGGGATGGAAATGGATATAGGGAAGTGATAGAGCTGGAATGAAGACCGAGATGAGAAGGGGACAGTGATAGAGGTGGGATGGGGATGGAGTCGGAGGCAGGATTGAGACAGACTTGAGGATGGGAATGGACACTCGTGGCCATGGGCCTTGCAGGTGCCATGGCTGGGATGCCAGGTGGCCGTGGGCCTTGCAGGTACCGAGTGCTGTGGGTGGGATGCCAGGTGTGGGCACCTCCTGTGCTCCATTTCCCCAAGCGTTGGGGAGGGCTGGTGTAGCAGGTTTGCTGTGGGGCAGACCCACCGTGCCAGCCCTTCCCCTGTGCCCACAGCGAGCTCATCCTCTCCAACATCCACGTCTCCGCCAACGGCGAGTGGGAGTGTGCCGTCTCCACCTCGCAGGGCAACGTCAGCAAGAAGGTGGAGATCGTGGTGCTGGAGACCTCCGCGTCCTACTGCCCTGCCGAGCGGGTCACCAACAACCGTGGGGACTTCAGGTAGGGCCCAGGGGTGGGATGAAGGTGTGCACGGTGTGTGCCACGTACAGCGCGCGTGGTGCGTGCCAGGGCGGGGGCCTCGCCGCAGGTGACCGGGCATCTGGTAGCCATTAGCGGCCGCGGGGATCATGAGTGCTTTTGAAGGGCTTCCCGTGCCGATGGCGCAGCCTGGCTCCAGCAGCAGAGGTGTTGGAATTTCTCTGGCACGAGACGAAAGGCTCGGGGCGCCTGTCGTAACCCTGCGGGGCCGCTATGGAATACAAATTCCTGGTGCAGTCAATGTGGCTTAGATTAGCAGTGCCCCCCCCCCCCCCTCAACCCACTGCTTCCCTCTGCTCTGCGCTGAGTGGGATACGGCACTGGGGCTGAGTGGGATACGCCACTGGGGCTGAGTGGGATACGGCACTTGGGAGGGGGCAACGGCTTTCTGGGGAGCATCACTCTCAGCCCCCAACACTGAGGGCAGGCAGAGACTTCCAGGGGGCTTTGGGGTATGCGGTGCCCACAGGCCCTGGTGCTGAGCAAGTTTGCAGATGACACAAAGCTGTGTGCAAGTGTTGATCTGCTGGAGGGCTGGGAGGCTCTGCAAAGGGGCCTAAACAGGCTTGGAGCACTGGGCAGTGTCCAATGGGATGAGGTTTAACACGGCCAAATGCCGCGTCCTGCACTTGGGGCACAACAACCCTATGCAGAGCTACAGACTGGGAGAAGTCTGGCTGGAAAACTGCCAGGAGGAGAGGGACCTGGGGGTGCTGGTTGACAGTGACTGACCATGAGCCAGCAGTGTGCCCAGGTGGCCAAGAAGGCCAATGGCATCTTGGCTTGGATCAGAAATGGTGTGACCAGCAGGGCCAGGGAGGTGATTCTCCCTCTGGACTCAGCACTGGGGAGGCTGCTCCTCGAATCCTGTGTTCAGTTGTGGGCCCCTCAGCACAAGAAGGATGTTGAGGCTCTGGAGAGAGTCCAGAGAAGAGCCATGAGGCTGGTGAAGGGGCTGGAGAACAGGCCTTATGAGGAGCGTCTGAGAGAGCTGGGGGTGTTTATCCTGGAGAAGAGGAGGCTGAGAGGAGACCTCATTGCTCTCTACAACTACCTGAAAGGAGGTTGTGGAGAGGAGGGAGCTGGGCTCTTCTCCCAAGGGACAGGGGACAGGACAAGAGGAATGGCCTCAGGCTCCACCAGGGAAGATTTAGGCTGGAGATTAGGAGGAGATTTTTCCCAGAAAGGGTCATTGGGCATTGGAATAGGCTGCCCAGGGAGGTGGTTGATTCCCCTTCCCTGGAGGTGTTTAAGGGACAGGTGGATGAGGTCCTGAGGGACTTGGTTTAGTATTTGATAGGAATAGTTGAACTAGAAGATCCGATGGGTCCCTTCCAACCTGGTTGTTCTATGGTTCTATGGTTCTATGGGCAGGGTCTTGTGGAGCAGGAGCAGGCTGGGGGTGGGTGTCCATCGGCTGGTGCCCCCGGTCACGGTGTGTGCCTGTACACACAGGTGGCCCCGCACTCTGGCTGGCATCACCGCCTTCCAGCCCTGCCTGCAGAACCCCTTTGCCCTGGGGCCTGCGGCCGGTGGCTCCGCGCTGGGCGAGAAGCAGGCCTGGAGACGTTGCGACCGCACCGGGCGCTGGGAGGACGGCAACTACTCCCACTGCCTCTACACCAACGACATCACCCGCGTCCTCTACACCTTCGTGCTGGTGAGACGGGGAGCGGGGAGGAGGGCCGGGGGGGCCGGGCGCAGCCGCTGACCGTCCCGCTCTGCAGATGCCCATCAACGCCTCCAACGCCCTGACCCTGGCGCACCAGCTCCGCGTCTACACGGCCGAGGCAGCCAACTTCTCCGACATGGTTGACGTCCTCTACGTGGCCCAGATGATAGAGAAGTTTATCGGCTACGTCGACCAGATCAAGCAGGTAACGAGCGCTGCTCCTTTCTCCTGCTTGCCCCAGCTCTGGTGGGTGGGTTTGGGGGTGGAACAGCATTCCTGCACTTGGGGCACAACAACCATATGCAGAGCTACAGGCTGGGAGAAGTCTGGCTGGAAAACTGCCAGGAGGAGAGGGACCTGGGGGTGTTGGTCGACAGCAACTGACCATGAGCCAGCAGTGTGCCCAGGTGGCCAAGAAGGCCAATGGCATCCTGGCTTGGATCAGAAACGGTGTGACCAGCAGGTCCAGGGAGGTGATTCTCCCTCTGGACTCAGCACTGGGGAGGCTGCTCCTCGAATCCTGTGTTCAGTTGTGGGCCCCTCAGCACAAGAAGGATGTTGAGGCTCTGGAGTGAGTCCAGAGAAGAGCCACGAGGCTGGTGAAGGGGCTGGAGAACAGGCCCTATGAGGAGTGGCTGAGAGAACTGGGGGTGTTTATCCTGGAGAAGAGGAGGCTGAGAGGAGACCTCATTACTCTCTCCAAGTACCTGAAAAGAGGTTGTAGAGAGGAGGGAGTTGGGTTCTTCTCCCAAGGGACAGGGGACAGGACAAGAGGGAATGGCCTCAAGCTCCACCAGGGGAGATTTAGACTGGAGATTAGGAGGAAGTTTTTCCCAGAAAGGGTCATTGGGCATTGGAATAGGCTGCCCAGGGAGGGGGTTGATTCCCCTTCCCTGGAGGTGTTTAAGGGACGGGTGGATGAGGTCCTGAGGGCCTTGGTTTAGTATTTGATAGAAATGGTTGGACTCAATGATCCGATGGGTCTCTTCCAACCTGGTTGTTCTATGATTCTATGATTCTATGAATGGGGGTGTTTGCCGCCAGGCTCACTGCAGAGGTGTTTGTTCCCTTTGCAGCTGACGGAGGTGATCGTGGAGATGGCCAGCAACATCATGCTGGTGGACGACCACATCCTGTGGATGTCGCAGAAGGAGGAGAGGGCTTGCACCAGCATCGTCCGCTCCCTGGAGAAGCTCGCCGCCCACACGCTCGGCAGCAACTCCCAGCACATGGCAGTGGTGAGAAAGGGGCTGAAGGTTGGAAGGGGGGAGCAGGCGCTTGGGCTGCTGCTGGGGGGGTCTCTGCCTGTCCTGGGGGGTCTCTGCCTTCGCTGGAGGGGTCTCTGTCCATGCTCTGAGTGTCTCTGCCTGTGCCAAGGGGTCCCTCTCCCCGTGCTGGGGGGTTCCTGCTCGTGCCGGGGCTGATGGCCGCCCCGCGGTGCTGTTCCTGGCAGACCTCCCGCAATATTGCCTTCGAGGCCTACGTGGTGAAGCCCGAGAGCTACGTGGGGCTGAGCTGCGTGGCTTTCCAGCGGCGGGACGCGGGTCCGGCCGGGCGTCCCCCCTCAGCCGAGCGGGGCGCTGAGCCTGACCAGCAGCTGAGGCTGCGCTGCACCACGGGGCGCCCCAACATCTCCCTCACCAGCTTCCACATCAAGGTACGGAGAAGCTGGGGAACAAGGAGGGGGTCATGGGGGTCGGCCCCTCCTCACCAGCCACCGTGTGCCCGCAGAACAGCATCGCCCTGGCCTCCATCCAGCTGCCCCCCAGCCTTTTCGCCAGCTCCGTCCTGTCCTCGCCGCCGGCCGACTGCAAGCTCCAGCTGCTGGTTTTCCGCAACGGGAAGCTCTTCTGCAGCACGGGCAACTCTTCCCGCCTGGCTGACGATGGCAAACGCCGCAGCGTGGCCACCCCGGTCATCTACGCGGGGACCTGTAAGGGCTACCGGCTGGTGGGGGGTGCTCTAAGTGGGGCTTTCCTTGGGGACTGGAGCTCCATGGGGCTCCTTGCGGCGCATCCTGGGGCTCCTCATGGGGAGGTGGCACTGTGCCCATGCATGCGACAGAGGCTGCCCCGTGCTCAGCCTCCTCTGGGGTGTCTCTCATAGAATCATAGAATCATAGAACAACCAGGTTGGAAGAGACCCATCGGATCATCGAGTCCAACCATTCCTATCAAACACTAAACCATGTCCCTCAGGACCTCATCTACCCGTCCCTTAAACACCTCCAGGGAAGGGGAATCAACCCCCTCCCTGGGCAGCCTATTCCAATGCCCAATGCCCCTTTCCGGGAAAAACTTCCTCCTAATCTGTAGCCTAAATCTCCCCTGGTGGAGCTTGAGGCCATTCCCTCTTGTCCTGTCCCCTGTCCCTTGGGAGAAGAGCCCAGCTCCCTCCTCTCCACAACCTCCTTTCAGGTAGTTGTAGAGAGTAATGAGGTCTCCTCTCAGCCTCCTCTTCTCCAGGATAAACCCCCCCAGCTCTCTCAGCCGCTCCTCATAGGGCCTGTTCTCCAGCCCCTTCACCAGCTTCGTTGCTCTTCTCTGGACTCTCTCCAGAGCCTCAACCTCCTTCTTGTGCTGAGGGGCCCACAACTGGACACAGGATTCAAGGAGCAGCCTCACCAGTGCTGAGTCCAGAGGGAGAATCACCTCCCTGGCCCTGCTGGTCACACCATTTCTGATACAAGCCAGTTCACCGCCTTCCCCTCTCTCTGCAGATGGCTGTCGAGTGGGAAACCTTTCGGAGCCGGTGGCCGTGTCGCTGCGGCACCCTGGGGAGGGCACAGACCCGGTGGCCGCCTACTGGAACTTCGAGGTGCTGGGGGGCATGGGGGGCTGGAGCGCCGAGGGCTGCCAGCTGGCCGCCCGGGAGCCCAACGTCACCTCCCTGCAGTGCCGGCACCTCAGCAACGTGGCTGTGCTCATGGTGCGTGCGGAGCCCGGGGGGTTCGGGGTGGGACGGGAGGATGGGGATGGGTGCAGCGGGGGCTGACAGGCAGCGCTGTGCCCTGCAGGAGCTGAGCGGCTTCCCCAGCGAGGCGCGGGGCAGCGGGGAGGTGCTGCACCCGGCCATGTACACCTGCACGGCCCTGCTGCTGCTCTGCCTCTTCACCACCATCATCACCTACATCGTCAACCACGGGTGAGTTGTGTCTTGGCCGCAGTGGCAGTGGCTGGAGGGGCTGTGCGTGGTGGGGACGTCTCTGCCGGTGGCTGGAGGAGCTCCCCAGGCACTCTTGATGGCCACAAAGGCATGTGGGGATGGCCATCCTGGAGAGGACCATCCAGAGGATGACAATGCAGAGGATGGTTGTAGAGCTCCAGACTGGGAGAAGCCTGGCTGGAAAACTGACAGGAGGAGAGGGACCTGGGGGGGTTGGTCAACAGCGACTGACCATGAGCCAGTAGTGTGCCCAGGTGGCCAAGAAGGCCAATGGCATCCTGGCTTGGATCAGAAATGGTGTGACCAGCAGGGCCAGGGAGGTGATTCTCCCTCTGGACTCAGCACTGGGGAGGCTGCTCCTTGAATCCTGTGTTCAGTTGTGGGCCCCTCAGCACAAGAAGGATGTTGAGGCTCTGGAGAGAGTCCAGAGAAGAGCAACGAGGCTGGTGAAGGGGCTGGAGAACAGGCCTGATGAGGAAGGGCTGAGAGAGCTGGGGGTGTTTATCCTGGAGAAGAGGAGGCTGAGGGGAGACCTCATTACTCTCTACAAGTAACTGAAAGGAGGTTGTGGAGAGGAGGGAGCTGGGCTCTTCTCCCAAGGGACAGGGGACAGGACAAGAGGGAATGGCCTCAAGCTCCACCAGGGGAGATTTAGGCTAGAGATTAGGAGGAAGTTTTTCACACAGAGGGTCATTGGGCATTGGAATAGGCTGCCCAGGGAGGTGGTTGATTCCCCTTCCCTGGAAGTGTTTAAGGGATGGGTGGATGAGGTCTTGAGGGACTTGGTTAGATAGTTATGGTTGGACTAGAAGATCCGATGGGTCCCTTCCAGTCTGGTTGTTCTATGATTCTATGGTCCTCCAGGAGATGGTTCTCCGGGAGGTAGTTCTCTAGGAAATGGCTCTTTAGGAGAAGGACTTTCAGGAGAGAGCCCTCCAGGAAAGTCTTGCCATGCAAACACTGCTGCCGGAGGAGCCCATGGGAGGGCAACAGCTCAGGGCTGCACAGGAGCTCACGGGTGCCTGTTGTGCCTCTCTTCCAGCACCATCCTGATCCCACGGAAGGGCTGGCACATGCTGCTTAATCTCTGCTTCCACATCGCGATGACGGCTGCTGTCTTTGCAGGAGGCATCACCCTCACTGGTTACCTGATCGTCTGCCAGGCGGTAGGCACCGGGGAAGAGGAGGTTGGGGGAAAGATTTCTTCACTGAGAGAGTGGGGAAGCCCTGGCAGAGGCTGCCCAGGGGAGTGGTGGAGTCTCCATCGCTGGAGGGGTTCAAAGAACGTGCAGACGTGGCTCTCGGGGAGATGGGTTTGTGGGCACAGTGGGGTTGGGCTGATGGTTGGACTGGACGAGCTTGGAGGTCTTTTCCAACCCCAATGATTTGGTGATTCCCTGATGATGGTACAGAGGAGGGAGCTGGGCTCTTCTCCCAAGTGACAGGGGACAGGACGAGAGGGAATGGCCTCAAGCTCCACCAGGGGAGAGTTAGGCTGGAGATTAGGAGGAAGTTTTTCATGGAAAGGGTCATTGGGCATTGGAATAGGCTGCCCAGGGAGGTGGTTGATTCACCTTCCCTGGAGGGGCTTAAGGCACTGGTCCTGAGGGACATGGTTTAGTATTTGATAGGAATGGTTGGACTCGATGATCCGATGGGTCTCTTCCGGCCTGGTTGTTCTATGATTCTATGATCACCGTGTGCTGCCAGTGCTGTTTGCAGAGCTCAGCACAGGAGGTTTTGCCCTGTAGGATGGTGACCGGTGGGGACACGGTGGTGCCTGCAGCCTCCCCCGTTCCTGACCATCCCTCTGCCCCACAGGTTGGCATCATCTTGCACTACTCCTCCCTCTCCACCCTGCTGTGGATGGCGGTGAAAGCCAGAGTGCTCTACAAGGAGGCCACCTGGAAAGCGCCGCGGCAGCCGGATGGGGACACGTCCCAGCCAGCCCCCCGACCCATGCTACGGTACCAGCACCCCGGCCCCTCGCCCTGGGGGGAGCAGAGAACCATGGGGGCTCCCCCGGCCCCACATCCAGAGGCTGGGGCAGGACTCGCTGTGCCATACGAACCCATCGTGTCCTCAGCCCTGGGTGTGCGGTGACACTGTCCCCCCACCCCATGCAGGTTCTACCTGATCGCTGGTGGGATCCCCCTCATCATCTGTGGGGTCACGGCAGCCGTCAACATCCACAACTACCACGACAACAACCCCTAGTAAGTGTCCCTGCTCAGCCCTCTTTCCCAGACAGGCAGCCTCCCTCCCCCTTGGTCGTCCAGGAATCCAGGCAAACTTGGGGAAAGGCAGAGGAATTTTTCCCAAGAGCTATTGAGATATTGGGGACAACAGGCAGGCAGCCACGGAGCTTGGGCCATGGTGCTAAGTATCACGGGGCCACGACACGGGGCCTTAGATAGGAATGGTTGGACTAGAAGATCTGATGGGTCAATTCCAACCTGGTTGTTCTGTGATTCTGTGACACAGTCCCTTGTTCAGCCTGGAGAAGAGGAGGCTGAGGGGAGACCTCATTGCTCTTTCCAACTCCTGGAGAGGTTGTGGGGAGGTGGGTGCTGGGCTCCTCTACCAGATAACAGGTGATGGGATGAGAGGAAAACAGCCTCAAGTTGCACCAGGGGAGGTTTGGATTGGATAGCAGGAAAAAAAATTCCTTCCTGACAAAGCAGTGAAGCCCTGGACCAAGCTGCTCAGGGCAGGGGTGGCATCTCCATCCCTGGAGGATGTGGCCATGGCATTTGTGGCCATGGGCTAGCAGGCACTGTGGGGCTGGGTTGACGGTTGGGCTGGAGGAGCTTAGAGGGCTTTTCCAGCCTCAATGGTTCTGTGATTCTGTGATTCTCTGACCGGCGGATCAGAGAATCTGCTCAGCATCGCCCCTGTCCTCCCTGCAGCTGCTGGCTGGTGTGGCGGCCCAGCCTGGGCGCCTTCTACATCCCCGTGGCTTTCATCTTGCTCGTCACCTGGATTTACCTCCTCTGTGCCGGCCTCAGCCTCCAGTGCCGACCGTCGCGCCGGAAAGATATCCCGAAGCCTCTGGAGCCACCGCCACGGCTGGGAGGAGCCGGTGACCTCCTGACAGACTCAGGGTCCATCTCGGTGACGCTGACCTCGGGGCAGCCCTGCCCGGAGGTGGACGGCGTCTATTCCCTGCGGGTGCAGTTCTGGGCGCTGGTGACCACCCACGCCTTGTACGTCGCCCTGTGGACGTTCGGCGCCTTGGCCGTGTCCCAGCGCTGGTACCTCAACGTCGTCTTCAGCTGCCTCTACGGCATCACCGCCGTGGCGCTGGGACTCTTCATCTTCGTCCATCACTGCGTCCGGCGCCGGGACGTCCTCAACTCCTGGTTCTCCTGCTGCCCGTCCTACAGGAACGCGCTGCCCATGCAGGCCTACGTCCACCCGGGGCTGGCACCAGAGGACGGCTCGCAGGTCTTCATCGGCTGCGACACGGAGGCCGCTCACTCCGCTGCCTCCTCCTCCTCCTCGCCCGGCAGCACCGGCTCGGCTGGAGGCCGCTGCAAGCTCACCAACCTGCAGGTAGCCCAGAGCCAGGCAGACGCTCGCCCAGAGCCGGACCTCGGTGACGGCAAGAGCGCCGGCAGGCACGCCAGCAACCTCCAAGGCCGCAGGGGCCACCGGGGCAGAGCCAAGCCTTGCCGCGACGGCAAGCACCATCGCTTGAAAATGCTGCGGGGCCCCTCATCCGAGCATCCGTCCAGCGAGAGCGGCAGTCTCCACAACAGCCACTCCGAGAGTTACCCCAGCGGCAGGACCAGCCCCGTGGGCAGCGGCCGTGCGGCGCTGAGGGCTCCCCAGGACGTGGAGACGGCGCCCAGCCACTCGGAGGGCAGCGATGGGGGGCGGCGGGTGCCCGACTTCGCCGAGGCGCGCCGGAGGAGCGCCAGCAGGGACAACCTGCGGCCAGCCAGCACGGCCGAGAAGGAGGCCAAGCGCCGCTCCTACCCGCTCAACGTGGCCAACCACAACGGCAGCCTCAAGGACAGCAAGTACGACATCAACCTGGCCGGCGCCGACAGCGTGGCCGGCATGAAGACAGGCCTCTGGAAGAGCGAAACCACCGTGTAGAGGTGGCGAAGGGTTGGGCGGCCGCAGCGCTTTCCCGTGGGAGCCTGCGAGGAGGTGATGCTGTGGGCATCGCCGTGTGCACTAGCGAGGATGGACGGCAGGGCCGGGGCTGCGGTGAGGGCGAGGCCGAGCACAACCCGTCGTCCCCCACAGAGGCTCAAAGCTTCCCGCGGCGACGCCAGCGTCTCCAGGGAAAGGCAATCCCTGCTCTTCGGCAGCCTGAGCTGCAAGCGTGCGCTTCCATCGCTCCTGCATGTCACTTCTGACTGAGCCTAAATGCTATTTTTAAACTATACAGAGGTCTATTTTTCAAAGCTCTATTATTGAATGTATATATGTATAGGCAGATCAGTAAGTGATGCGAGTGCCTCGTTACCGACCAGTGTTCTCCAGGGGCAACAGCCTCGTGTGCTGCGACTGCAATATTCCCATGGAGGGAACCGCACGGATGCCGCCCCGGCCGGAGGAAGCTGCTTCCGAGCAAGCCAGAAAGCGGCTCCTGCACCTGAAACGGTTTCACATGCTAAAGTTTGTCTCGCGTGGGTGAAGACGTCGGTGTTTCACCCCGTGGGTTACGCAGCTGCCAAAGTACAAGAGCCATAGCACAGAGCCAGCACAAGGTAAGCGGAGCCTCGGCTCCAAGGCCATTGTCTGCACTGTTTTAATGCCAGACACTAAACTTCCAGCCAGAAAAGGCTCCCGAGCCCTCGCAGATGTAAGCTATGCAATGGGGTTGGCCGCAGAGCCAAAGCCAACCCTCTCCGCCAAAGCACCAAAGAGCCAGAGCAGCTCCTCACTCTCAAACCAGCTCAGAAACACCCGAGTTTGCTCTTGGGAAGGTCAAAGAAGCCCTGAGCTCGCGTCAGGCAGCCCTGGGGAAGTGGGAGAATGATGCCAGTTGTTTAGGGCCCTTCCGTGGGCAGCTCAGGCCACACATTCATAGAATCATAGACTCATAGAATCATAGAACCACCAGGTTGGAAGGGACCCATCGGATCTTCTAGTCCAACCATTTCGAAGGGCTGGAACTTGGATAAGCACTTATTTCCCCGCCATGGATAAACAAGTTCCCTCCCCTTTTTTGATTAATCTACAAATAAAAAAAAGGACCCGGTGGGCAGCAGCAGGCGCTGGGAGCCTTCTCCTGCCGGGTCTTGAAGGATTCCTAAGACGAGAGAGCTCCCATCCCGCCCTGCTCCAGCACCACCTGCCCTGCCCACCCCTCGTGGGGCAGCCCATGCCAACCCCAGCCCCAAGAGTGAGGCAGAGGCGGTGAGATGGGAGCCTGCAGCCTCCTCTGCCCTTTCCAGCTTCCCCCACCTCCGTTTATCTCCCGTGTGCCAATTAGCTACCTCCCGAGGGGGTCGCAAGGACCAGGCAGGGGCTGGCGGGGAAAGGGGAATTAAAAAGCACTTGGATTTGTCTTCCCTTCCCAAACCCTCGGGACCCCCCTTCTTCCCCGATAGTTTCACCCCCGTTTCCCTGCGCCTGCTCTTTATTCCGATCCTCGTTGTGGCTCCCGCAGCCTACACGGTCTTGCTGACGCTGAGTTGTTATATCCGCTTGCTGCACTGTGACAGTATTATATATCGAAAGCTTTGTATTATTATTATTATTATTAATTACACTTTTTCTTTGTCTGTTTACAAGCAAATGACATATCAAAAGAGAGCTTCTTGCAATATAAGGGGGAGGGAGGGGAAAGTATGCCAAAGAAATGTCTCTAAAGGGGGTCTTTTTGCATTTTTATATGAATAGAAGGTTTCTAGCAGATATGTTTTGTTTAATATATTAAAGATATGCCAATCTGCCAAGATCAACTGTTGTTTATCGCAGGCTTTGTGTTCAAATCCAAGAGTTGACCGAGCACGGAGCAGGAACTGGTCTCTTCCAGCCCAAACCTTTCCACGTTTCTATGATGAGACCATCCCCAGACAAACCAAAGCAGAAAACCAGCAGCAGGGAAGACGCTGGAGTCCTTCCCTATGGGATCAGTCCCAGTGCCAGGCCCAGGGCTCACCAGACTCAGGATGCTGGACCAGAGGCTGCAAAGAGAGGGAATCCAGAAAGCAGCCCTGGTGCCTGCATTTCTGTTTATTCCTAACAGAAACACAACAGAACCCAACGTGGTTTTTCCATAAAAAGCCCCATCTGGGCCCAGAGAATGAAGCAGAATGTATCCTGCCTCCTTCCCCACCACCCCACGCCTTTGGGCTGCTGTCCCTGCAGTGTGTGATGGCTCCGTCGCTGCTGCATTTCACACTTTTGGTCCCACGCGCCAGCGACAACCACCTTCATGGCCACATCTTGGCCTTCCTGAAGGCCCGGATCTCCTCTGGGCCCCGCAGGTACTGCTCGATTTCACTGTCAGAGATGGGCTCGTCGCCAGTGATGGCGCAGTCCGAAGCACTCAGGGCTGCCGTCCGCAGTCTCTTCCTCGGATTGATGAGGCAGGGAGGCAGCAAGGGCCTCGGGCTGCCCTCACGCTGGGGTTTCTCTTCGGAGGGACGGTTTTCCTTCTGTGCCGCCCCTCCTGCCGCAGGAGGCGAGTCTGGAGACCTCTCTCCCTCTCCCGGTGCTGCGGGACACGGCTGCGCCTCGTCCTCCAGGCAAAAGGCATTTTTCAGCAGGAAAATCCGGTGCTGCAGGAGGTCCCCGATGTGTTTGACCACAGTTTTCTTGTCCACGTGAAGCACCCTCAGCCAGGCCAGCTGGGATGCCATGCGCAAGAGGATCTCCAGGAGTTCCTTCAGCCTCAGCCGCGCCGGCGGAGCCAGATCCACCCCTGCCAGCTTGCAGAACCGCGCCAGCGTGCAGGTGAGGCGGGCGGCCGGCTGCAGCGACTGCCACGACAGGAAAGCCGCGGCCGTGACGATGGGAATGGGGTGCCGGCCCGTCACCAGCCACGTCTCGCTGGCCAACTCCACGATCTGCAGCGTCCGGGCAACCATCTTCTCCTTGTCCTCCACAAAGGGGGCAGCGACTTCAGCCGAGTGCTGGAACAGCCGGAAACTGCGAGAGCCAAGAGCCCATCATGAATCACAGAATCACAGAACAACCAGGTTGGAAGGGACCCATCAGATCGAGTCCAACATGAGGAGCAGGGCACAGGGGAAGCCTCACCAAGCGACGTCTCAACAATTCCAGTACAGAAAGGGGTTTGGATGGAAAGCTGGGGAGGGGCTCTTCATCAGGAAGGGCAGGGATAGCATGAGGGGGAAGGGGTTTGAATCATAGAATCATAGAACAACCAGGTTGGAAGGGACCCATCAGATCTTCTAGTCCAACCATTCCTATCAAACACTAAACCGAGTCCCTCAAGATTGAGGGAGAGAGGGGAGACTGAGATGAGATCTTAGGGAGAAATGTTTTGCTGTGAAGGCCCTGGCCCAGGTTTGCCCCCTCCTCAGCACACAGGGATGTGACTAGGATGAGGGAATTCTTTTCCAGAGGATCTGGTTTGGCCTCAGAGCAGTCAGCAGCCACAGGGCTGCCTAACAGCATAGGTCACCCTGTGCTCGTGGCTTCTGCCCTGCCCACAGCTGCATTTTAGAAGCTTTTCCACCCACCAGTGTCAAACAGAGGACACTGAAACAGCTAGAAGGGGCCTGGTTACCTGCTCAGGTGTGTCTTCACCAGATCCACTAGGCTCAGGGCTGGCACCGAGAGCTCCAGCTCCTTCTGGAGGCTCAGGAAGACACTGGCAAACAGCTCCTGCTTGGCGTAAAGGAGGGAGCAGATCGTCCCCATGGTCAGGGGCCAGTTGTGCTGGCGACAAGTCACAAAGACGCAGCAGCCGCCCAGGAGCTCCTTCTTCTCCAGACTGACCAGGTGGAAGGACGGGTGCTGCAGGGCCCGCTGGAAGTACGACACGGCCGTCTCCTCAAACACTGCCGGGAGCTGGAGGACTTTGCAGAGATCCTGGACCCGTCTGATCCCTGGGAGAAGACAACGACCCCTCAAGATCACCTCCAGCAACTCCTGAGCTCTCCTCACCCTCACGCTGATCCATGGAACGGTTTGGTTTGGAAGGGACCTCCAAAAGCCCATCCACTTCCAATCACTGGCATCAGAGAGAGCCCATGTGGGAAAGACACCAAACAGCAGCTCTTACCTCGCTGCAGGCAGCGGCTCAACTGCTCCTTCTGGCCGGTGCTCCGGGAGTACGACACCTCTGCAAAAGAGGTAGCGTTAGGCTGGAAAACCTCGAGGTGATACACGAGGCGGTTTCATTCAAGTTTGGGGCAACCAGATGCTCAAGGTACTGGATTTTGATAGGCAGAAAGAACAGGATTTTGAGGCTAAACAAGAGCTGGCACAGGTTCAGTAACCGCGAGAGGTTTCAGGAGACTTAAATGCTAAAACCTTCCACATACAATCAGAGAATCATTGAGGCTGGAAAAGCCCTCCCAGCAAATCCAGTCCAAATGTCAACCCGACCCCACCACACTGGCCAAACCATGTCCCCAGATCACAGAATCATAGAACAACCAGGTTGGAAGAGACCCGTCGGATCAGCGAGTCCAACCATTCCCATCAAACACTAACCCATGTCCCTCAGCACCTCATCCACCCGTCCCTTAAACACCTCCAGGGAAGGGGAATCAACCACCTCCCTGGGCAGCCTATTCCAATGCCCAATGACCCTCTGTGTGAAAAACTTCCTCCTAATCTCTAGCCTAAATCTCCCCTGGTGGAGCTTGAGGCCATTCCCTCTTGCCCTGTCCCCTGTCCCTTGGCAGAAGAGCCCAGCTCCCTCCTCTCCACAACCTCCTTTCAGGTAGTTGGAGAGAGTAATGAGGTCTCCTCTCAGCCTCCTCTTCTCCAGGACAACCCCCCCAAGCTCTCTCGGATGTTCCTCATAAGGCCTGTTCTCCAGCCCCTTCACCAGCTTCGTTGCTCACTCCAGAGTCTCAACATCCTTCTTGTGCTGAGGGGCCCACAACTGAACACAGGATTCAAGGAGTGGCCTCACTAGTGTTGAGTCCAGAAGGAGAATAACCTCCCTGGCCCTGCTGGTCACACCGTTTCTGATCCAAGCCAGGATGCCATTGGCCTTCTTGGCCACAGCCACATGTTTTTTGACCCCTATCCAGGGATGGAGATGCCACCAAACACTCTGCAGCTGAATGCAAGTGCTCATAGAATCACCAGGTTGGAAAAGACCCATTGGATCATCCAGTCTAACCATTCCTATCAATCTCTAATCCTTGTCCCTCAGCACCTCATCCACCCACACCTTAAACCCCTGCAGGGAAGGGGAATCAACCCCCTCCCTGGGCAGCCTCTGACACTGCCCAGTGACCCTTTCTGTGAAGAATTTTTTCCTAATGTCCATCCTGACCCTCCCCTGGTGGAGCTTGAGGTCATTCCCTCTCATCCTGTCCCTTGGGAGAGGAGCCCAGCTCCCTCCTCTCCACAACCTCCTTTCAGGGAGTTGCAGAGAGCACTGAGGTCTCCCCTCAGCCTCCTCTTCTCCAGGCTAAGAGAAGAACCTCGCTGGCCCTGCTGGCCACGCCGCGTCTGACACAAGCCAAGACGCCATTGGCAGCCCAAGTGCAAACACTCCTGAGAGGAGACTCTCCAGGGGCTGAATGTGAACCCTCCCGAGTGAAAAGGCTCTGGGACCGAACAAAAAGGCTCGGATGGCCGCCGGCCGCACCTCGCAGGTTCTCCTCGTCGGTGTAGGTGGTGGTGAGCAGCCCCTCGGCCACGACGCAGCCGCAGGCCGCGCACACCAGCTGCTGCTGCGCATAGTGCGCGTCCTCCACCAGCTCCGAGGAGCCGCACTCAGGACAGCTCCCACCGGCCGCCGCCATGTCTGCCCCGGCCCCGCCCACCGCCCGCGCCGCTTCCGCTGCGGCCACCAATCACAGCGCACTTAGCGACTATAGCCCCGCCTACCTCTCTCTTTCACCATTCACCTTCACTGTCTTCTTGTCCCGCCCACTGCGCCAGCTCACCAATCACGGGCCTAGCCAAGGCTCCGGCCACGCCCACACCAACAGCTTCCCCTCCTCTCGAAGCTCTGGTCCCGCCCTCGGCCTCCACCCACCTCCATGGGTGTCGTTCTTGGAGCGCTCCCCTCCGGACGGCGGCTCCGCGCGCTGCGTTCCGCGGCTCCACGGTTCCGCCCCTGGCCGGGGGTGGGGTTTGGGGGATAATCATTGACTGATGGAGCCGTGGAATTAAATCATAGAATCACAGGATGATCTGAGGTGGAAGGGACCTCAAAGCCCATCCAGTTCCACCACCTCTCACTGGATCAGGAGCTCCAGCCCCATTCAACCTGCCCTTGAACCCCTCCAGGGATGGGGCAGCCACCCCTGCTCTGGGCAACCTGTTCCAGACCCTCCTCATCATCACAGCAAAACATTTCTGCCCAAGATCTCATCTCAGTCTCCCCTCTTGCAGCTGAAAGCATTACTCTTGTTTGATTGGTTTAATGTTAAGTTATTATTTAAACCTTGAAGACTAGAGGAGCTCAGGTACCACTTAAAGCTCCTAAACGGTTTGATGCCCTAAGAGTTCTTCATCAATTGCTCAGTCAAATTTAGACATCACGAGCTGGCTGCCCATGGCTGAAATCTTCTACGCTTTCTCAGGTATCTGAGAAAGGGACCTCAAAGCCCATCCAGTCCCACCCTGGCCATGGGCAGGGACACCTCCCACTGGATCAGGGGCTCCAAGCCCCATCCAACCTGGCCTTGAACCCCTCCAGGGATGGGGCAGCCACCCCTGCTCTGGGCAACCTGGGCCAGGGCCTCCCCACCCTCACAGCAAAACATTTCTGCCCAAGATCTCATCTCAATCTCCCCTCTTGCAGCTCAAAACCGTTCCACTCATCCTCTCCCTGCCCTCCCTGCCCAGGACCCCTCCCCAGCTTTCCATACAAACCTTCCTCTGGTACCCCCTGTTCCACCTTTCAGCATCAGCAGAGGACAAGGGTGATGAGAGGCACTCAGGGCTCTCTCAGCGCAGATAGAGCTCAGTCTAAATGGCCCCAAGACAGCAGGAGGCTGATTTCCTCTCTTTTCATCCCTGCCCACAATCTGAGGACCATTACAATTAGAGGTTGGGGCAATCAAGGTGGTTTCTGGCCAGGAACCTTTCACATGTCAAGGATCGTTTTTCCTTCTTTACAGAAACCCTCTATTCTCAGGATGTGGATGAGCTCGTCCATCAGGTTCCCCCTCCCTGTGAGGTGTTTACCATGAACGTCCTGCTCGGAGAGATTGCAAGAGTGGAACGAGCCCAAAAATACCTTGAGGATGAGCCCAAAAACATCTTGAGGATGAGGAGTTTGGGGCAGCAGAGTTGGTCCTGAGGAGGCCCTTTCCAAGCTGCTCTTTCAGACAAAAAAAAAATGATCAGAACTCTGTATTTAAGATAAATTTATTTTAGTGTTCCATGAAACCAAAAAGCATTTAAAAACAAACAGAGCCCCAGGCTAAAAGCAGACAGGGCGAAATACAGATCCTTCAACAGTAAAACATTTGATTCCTAAGGGCTTTAAAGTCAAGGTGAAGCACCTTACTGAACGTGAAATGCCAAAGAAAAGGCTTTAACGAGTCTTGCGAGTAAAAGATTGAGGTACAGGGAGCGTGCGATGCTTTCCCAGCCAGGGATGTGTAAGCACAGCAGGCTCAGGACCACAATCCTGCAGCAGCAGGAGGCTCAGCGCCTGCGACCGAGGAGAATCAGCCCAGTGGGAACAGCCAGGCACAGCCCGGGCTCCTCCTCACCAGACGCAGCCAAAGAGGCTGCCAGGAGAGGAGAGGACAAGTTTTAAGGCTCCATCACCAAGGAGACTACTAAGAACAGACATTACCACTTCTTTTTCGGTACCGACAGGAATGCGCATTATCCAAATGCCATAAAAACCACACTCCCGAAGCATCGCACCCAGCACTGCAGTGCCTGCAGGAGTCGGGCACTCAAAGAGTACCCATATTGCTTTAAAACGAGCAAAAAGCAAGAGTCCAGCCTTGCTTCCCACGTGTCCAGTTACTGTTAAGCCACCGTTCCAAGGCACAACTGGTTTTTCCGACTCTCTGACCCAGAACATCAGAAAGCTGTGGAATAAAGTCTAGAAGAGAAGTCTCTTTGTGAGGTACAGATCCTTTCCAGAGACGCACTGAGGCACAGGAGGAAAAAAAAAAAAAAGTCATCCTTCATCTTCCCCACTATTGAAGGCACGAGGAGCAGCAGCGGATTTGAGGAGGGCCAACCAGGACCATTCAGAATTCAAAGCAGCCAAGAGCTGAAGGTGCCGCTAAGACCTTCTGTGTTTCAGACCCTTCATTCGCAGAAGGCACAAGCAGAAAATGAACAAATGACCCCTTCACCCAAGGCGTCTGCTCAAGTGAAAACCAATTCAGAAAGAAGCACCTGAAGTCTCAGAGAACACTTAGGGCTTGTGTTCGCTCGAGCCCCCGGCAAGGACAGCTCTGTCAGGAAAGCTCCAGGCTTTGGTGGTGAAGTCAGCGAACAGCAATAAAAATGTCATTACCAGCAGCTTTGGGATTCTCCCATGAATTCGTACATCTCTAGGCAATATATTAAACTCTTCACTACAAAAGTACCATGTTGAAGAAACGTCCAGCAGTTTTCAGTGGCTGAGGAAACAGCAAGCAGTCAGCTCACAGGGTGAGGGTCGATCCAGGTGGTTTAGGCCCTTAATAAAGTGCTTTGCTGTAGAAAATCTGAGGTTAAAGCTCCCTCCTTCCAAGCTGAGCCAGGAGTGACCCAACAGACTCAGCTGAGAAGGCAGGAACATTCGCTTTGGTCCCAAATCTTCTAGCATTTCAGTTTTCTTCTGAGCGCTTTATGGATTCTCGCAACCCCGAGCTGCAAGGAGGCAGCTGATTTTGGTGATCTTCGGTCAGAGTTTGCCAGAAAAAGCGCCACGTTTGTTTTCTCGGTGGAAGCAGCCTGGTGCGTGGCTGCTCGGCTACGCTTCCCCTCGAGGGCTGCTTGGAAGCAAGAGGTACTCTGCGAGAAGATTTGCTTCTTCCTTTCCAGTCTAAGGTTTATGTTGCCTTTAGGGCATCAATCACTTTTCAAACACAGCCCTGGTCTGACACACACATCTCAAACTCCTCCAGTGTAGTTAATAATAATTTGGTTTATAAAAACAATCAAATCCCCAAGCTCTACTGGACGAGATTTTCTATTGCACTACAGCTTTGGGAATGGAAAGCAGAGCAAGTGACCTATCAGAGCTACAAAAAAAAAAAAAACCCATGAACAAAAATTCTTCATAAAGAATCGTCAGTGCCTTCCTGGCAAGCAAAGCGCCTCAAAACCTCTTTGTTCTTCCTATTGCAATCAGCTTTGTATTACACAACTGGACCAATCTTCCCAAATAATGGAAAGGAACCAAAAAAATAAATACGATTCCACTCCTGGACCCTAAATACAGGACCTGACGTAACCACTAACCACACTGGGATTGCTCAAGGCAGAAAGGGGAAAGAGGTCATTTTCTGTGGGCAGCACAACCAGTACCACCTACTCCGCATCGTCTCCTTATTAATCAGGCTCCACTGGCAGGAATTCAGCCCTTTGTTCCCCAGCATCCCCAGAGCTTTCACATCTCTCCAGCTTTTTTGTTTCCAGACACTGAAACGCGAAGAATGTTCGGGGTTTCTTCCATGACTCTGACGAGCAAGTTATCGATGTAGTCTTCCAGCTCACGCACCTGGAGATCCTTCCTGGTAATCGTATCCTTCTGCTTCAAGACCAGCTGGATCAGCTCATCCCGCGTCAGCTGAGCGTAGGCGTAGGCAGGGTCGGTGGGATCGTATTTCTGCCAGAGAGGAGAGAGGGCGTTTTAAAAGAGCAAACGAGTGAGAGCTGGCAGCTGCCTCGTGGAATTCAAAGCGCCACGAGGAATTTAAACCATCAAGGAACGACTTTTTGTGTTTGCACAGCCACTCTTTAAACTATCATTGCGCTTTCTGTCTTTTAAAGCTAAGTTCCAACCTCAGGGTCGAGAAGATGAGGCTGCCCAGGACACCCACAGAGGGAGAGGCTGCTGGGCCAGGACGGCTTTTCGCTACAAAGGTCCAGGTCCAGGGAGGTTATTCTCCCTCTGGACTCAGCACTGGTGAGGCCGCTCCTCGAATCCTGTGTTCAGTTGTGGGCCCCTCAGCACAAGAAGGAGGTTGAGGCTCTGGAGTGAGTCCAGAGAAGAGCCACGAAGCTGGTGAAGGGGCTGGAGAACAGAACCTATGAGGAGTGGCTGAGAGAGCTGGGGGTGTTTATCCTGGAGAAGAGGAGGCTGAGAGGAGACCTCATTGCCCTCTACAACTACCTGAAAGGAGGTTGTAGAGAGGAGGGAGCTGGGCTCTTCTCCAAAAGGACAGGACAAGAGGGAATGGCCTTAAGTTCCGTCAGGGGAGGTTTAGGCTGGAGATTAGGAGGAAGGTTTTCACACAGAGGGTCATTGGGCATTGGACTAGGCTGCCCAGGGAGGTGGTTGATTCCCCTTCCCTGGAGGTGTTTAAGGCACAGGTAGATGAGGTGCTGAGGGACATGGTTTAGTGTCTGATAGGAATGGTTGGACTCGATGATCCGATGGGTCTCTTCCAACCTGGTTGTTCTATGATTCAATGATTCTAAAGCACCTTCTGGGCCATTACCCTGGAACAATCCGTACAGAACACTACTTATCCCCTTCCAGAAAGTAGAAGAGCTTTTTAAAGTGTAAGTTTGTGCTGCTTACAGCACAGTGACCCAGCTTGCAGAGCCTGGGCAGGCTCCTCCAGAGTAGAGGGCAGCCTGGGCTCTTCCACCCACACACTCGTGGGACTACCTCAAGCATAACTTCTTACGAGGAATCATACCACAATACTAATTACATGTTTTCAGCACGTTCAAATTATCAGCATCCTGGTTTGAATCATTTAACTCGCATTTCCCTTTATTTCCACTCACACCAGAAGGCGGCACTGCCGTTACTTTAGTTCTAACTTTTCCCTCTTTCCAAAAAGCCCTGGGAAAAATTACAGCTCTCACAGTTCTCCCTGCTCGCCCACAGACACCTCCTATTATCACAGAATCATAGAACAAGCAGGTTGGAAGAGACCCATCAGATCATTGAGTCCAACCATTCCTATCAAACACTACTGCGACTCTTAAGTTACACCTCAGACCTAGAGGTGGCTTTCGAGGCCAAGATTATGCAAAAAACTGCTTTAAATGCGAGTGATTCTGCAGGCTGCATAGCTGAGCTTTTAGGAAGCAGGCACAGATCCTACGTGACAACACAACAGCCACCCTGAGGGTGCTTTTCCCCACCTTCTCAGCTTTAAGAGCCACCTGCTTATTAATGATCAACCCCAGAATCCAGGCACAGGCAGACAGAGCATCAGCATCTCAGCAGCTCAGGCTGAGAGTTCAGCCTGGAGAAGAGAAGGCTCCGAGGAGACCTCAGAGCAGCTTCCAGGGCTGAAAGGGGCTCCAGGAAAGCTGGGGAGAGGCTCTGGGTCAGGGACAACATGAGATGCAAGATATGGAGAGGACATGAGACATGGAGAAATGATCTCAAATACGTGAACTCTGCCTGATTCACTGCTTCAGCTCTGGTTTAAAGTGCTGCTCTCCTCCATACCTTTGCATTCATCTCCAGCAGCTTCTCGTTCATCGTGCTGAGGACGTTCAGGTTCATACTTGGAGGCTTGGTTGCTGTGGCATTCATTGGCTTCACAGGATGGAGTCTGGAACACGAAAAAACAAGTCATGCTATTTAGGCATCGCACACAGACACTGATCTTCAGAGTAAAATATACTGCAAGAAACTGGGGAAGAATCCTCTCCTCCTCCCTCTCGGTAAGTGATTCAGCTTCAGGCAGACACCTCTGTCTAAGCTGTAGGCTGCTTCTAGGTGAACTCCAGGTCTCTCCCTGCCACCTTTACTGACTGAAGGCAGAGGAGACAGAGCAACAATGACAAGGGGAATCCAGCCAGCACGGGACAGCACGAGGGAGCCCCAGGTCGGTCTCCCCGAGGCGGCAGCACACAGCAGCAGTCGTGCTGATCTCTCACGCACCACCTAAGCCTGACTCCCTCAACAAGTACACAGTTTCATAGAGTCATAGAATAACAACCAGGTTGGAAGAGACCCATCGGATCATCGAGTCCTACCATTCCTATCGAACACTAAACCATGTCCCTCAGGACTTCATCTACCTGTGCCTTAAACACCTCCAGGGAAGGGGAATCAACCCCCTCCCTGGGCAGCCTAGTCCAATGCCCAATGACCCTCTGTGTGAAAAACCTCCTCCTAATCTCCAGCCTAAATCTCCCCTGGTGGAGCTTGAGGCCATTCCCTCTCGTCCTGTCCCCTGTCCCTTGGGAGAAGAGCCCAGCTCCCTCCTCTCTACAACCTCCTCTCAGGTAGTTGTAGAGAGTAATGAGGTCTCCTCTCAGCCTCCTCTTCTCTAGGCTAAACACCCCCAGCTCTCTCAGCCGCTCCTCATAGGGCCTGTTCTCCAGCCCATCCACCACCAGTTTACCAAGCTCTCCCGTTTCTGAAAATAGATCTATTCCAGTCCATTTCCCAAATGATGAAACGATCCTATTTTTTTTTAAACTGCTGCCAGGTTTCCCTCGCAGCTTTCCCAAGGGGGAGGCTGTGATGGATGCAGGTGGCCTCGAGCTTGCTGGATGCCCCCAGTAGCAACAGATGGATCCAGTGCCAGCACAGATCCTACAGCAGACAGAACCCAGCCCCGACAAGCACAGAGTTCAGAGGACGTTAACACTGTACGATGCCGCGTGGCTGCAAAGGGCAGTAAATCCTCGCAGCTGGAGAGACAGAGCTGGGCTCACGAGGAGAAAAAGCGAGGCCGGCATCGGCACTGAGACACTTTCAGTGCATTCCCCGTGTTCTCTCACCTGTGCTTGGCAGACAGGGCTTCACCGCCCTGCCCAGCCTGGCTAGGGTGCGTTTCAGAGGGTGAAACCCAGGCCCGAAGCAGCTTCTTCTTGCCAGAATTTCCTGCTTTATCTGCGAAGCCCTCGGCTGGTGCTTTTTTCGGAGACTCTGCTCTATGACTTGGGGTGTCAGAGAGAAGGGAATGAGCAGAAGAGTGAGGCTGGGAAGGACTTGAGAGGGAGGAAGAGGAAAGGGAAGGCTCAAAGAAGTCACCATCTGCACGCTCCTCATCACCTGCACTTATTTTTGGTTCTTCTTTCTCAAAACGACTGTTCTGCTCCCCAGAATGACAGGTCACGCCTAAGCCTGAGTCAGCGAGCTGGTCACTGACAGGGTGAGCATCCACGGCTGCCCTGCTCAGCTTAGAAGCTCCAGGAGCGCTTCCTTCTCCCGGAGTGGCCAGGGTGACACGGGCTGCAGCAGAGCTATCCGGGTGCCCTCTCAGTTCCTCATGCAAAGCCACTAAACCTAGGGGCTGCCTCCCAGCCTCTGAAACGTTATCATCGCCTGCAACGACAACACGGCCCTCCTGAGAGTCACCCAGCAGCTCGTCATCGGAGCCTCCCTCTGGAATAACTGGGAGACCGGCCAGTTTCAAACCACGGTCTCCACTAGTGGCAATGGCAGAATTTTGATTGCTAAGGCTGTCAAATAAATCACCGTCACCTCCATTTTTCAGATGCCTGTCACGGCTGCTCTCTCTGACTGTTGCTGGTGGAGCAGCAGTCTCTAATGAGCTGCTCTGGGGGAGGCACCCGTGAGCATCTGAGGCTTTGTCAGCATCAAATGAAAGGCCAGGAGCAGCTTTTAGACTGTTGCCTGAAGAAAGCACATCACTACTTAACCCCTCAGCCCGAGGAACCGGTGGGCACTTCTTCAGCCGAGGTGCTGGCTTTGGAGCGACCGACACCTCAGTGCCAGCTCTCCCTTCACCAGCGTCGTGGGGGGACAGTGTGCTAGGTCCCGAGGCTGGTTTGGCAGCTCCTGCTTTGGAAAAGGACTCATTCCTATCAACGGGAGATGCCTGGGGCTCTTCCATGGGCATACATCCTTCCCGTCTCTCTCTACCCAAGATCTGCTCCTCTTTCAGCTCCCTCTCAGGGGCAGGCGGCTCTTCCGCACTGGTCTCTGGCAAGAGGTTATCGCTGTGCTTTGAGAGGGACGCAAAGGCCTTGTCATCCTTTGCGTAGGGCTCAGTGTTCACCCTGCCTGCACCCACACCTCCCCAAGCAGCAACCCCACTGGTCCGGGTGGGACCTGTGCTGTCACCGGGGAGCTCTGACAGTGGGCAGCACTCTGCTTCCAGCTTGCCAGCAAACCTCGCTCGCTGTCCTGTTCCATCAGAACCTCTAAGTGACATCTCCCTGTAACCAGGGCCCTGCTCCTCACCTTCCTGCCCACGCACATACTCATCCTCCCGCACACCGAGGAGAAAGGACACGGTTTTCCCCTGGCCTAGCTTGCTGCTTTGCAAAGAAGGCTTAGCCTGGAGCCGGGGAGAATCGTGTTGCTTCTTTGGAGCCAGAGAGGGGGTGTCAGAAAGGCTGCTGGGAGGGCTGGACACAGCTTTGGCATTATTAGTTACAGCCACAGCGGAAGATCCCCCTGCAGCATCACGATCAGAGCGTTCCAGCTCCGCTGCGGAACCGTCTGCATCAGAGGGAAGGCAGGATAGGGAGGAACCAGCAGCAGGTTTGAAGCCTGGTGCATCCGCCTCCTGCCCAAGCTTGGATGCAAAGGGATTATTGTCATTAAAGTGACAGATGGAGGGGAGAGAAGCTGCAGGTGGGTGAGAGAGACCCCGGGAAGCCTGCGTGTCGGAGCGGTCAGGACCCTGTGAGCTCTGCCCCCAGTCAGAAGCAAAAGGATTGTTGGCGCTCCCAGCGCCCTGCCCAGCAAGAGGCGCTTTGGGAGCAAAGTGATGGGATGAAGGGAAACGGGCAACGCCTTTGGGATCCAGGGCTGTGGATGTCCTGTCCTGCTCAGCAATAAAGGGGTTCTTGCTGTTTGCAACCTCTGCAGCAGAAGGAGGAGGGAAAGTAAGGGAGGCAGGAGAAGTGGCAATGATTTCAGAGTCTGGCTTTTGGACTTTTTCTCCTGGTTTGGAAACAAAAGGATTATTGTCACTCCTGACACGTTGTACGGAAAGAAAAGCAGGAAGGGACTCAGGTGCAAGAGTAGGAAGCACGGCTTTGGTTTCCTCCTCTGAAGACGCGCCCAGTCTGCAAAAAGGGACAAAAAACTCGCATGTCACTCGCGGATGCAGCACGAGGCAGGAACAGACAAGCTTTAGCACCAGACTCTTAACGCTAGAGATGATTTATGCTTGCGAGAGACCTCGGAGCCTTCCTGACAGCCTTTACACATCTAAATGCACCTTCACAAGCACTAAATTACGCCACAACCCTTCTGCTGCAGAGTTTGCAGAGGTTACTGCTTCTAAGCAGCTCTCATCTTCGGCACCCCAAGCAGTTATTAGTAGGTGAGACACTTGGTATGCAAGATGCTTAAACGTGAGAAGCACCGAGAGCAGGAGTCAGACACAAACCACAGCCCTATTAGCCTGACACACCTATAGACATATATAAAAACACTGACATACGCAGTTTTTATAGATATATATATATATGTGTATATGTGTGTGTGTGTGTGTACATGTATATGTGTGTATATATGTGTATATATGTGTGTGTGTGTGTGTGTGTGTGTATATGTGTGTATATATGTGTGTGTGTGTATATGTGTGTATATATGTGTGTGTGTGTATATGTGTGTATATATGTGTGTGTGTGTATATGTGTGTATATATGTGTGTGTGTGTATATGTATATGTCTGTGTATATGTGTGTGTGTATATGTATATGTTTGTGTATGTGTGTGTATATGTATATGTTTGTGTATGTGTGTGTATATGTATATGTTTGTGTATGTGTGTGTGTATATGTATGTTTGTGTATGTGTGTGTATATATGTATGTTTGTGTATGTGTGTGTATATATGTGTGTGTGTATATGTATATATGTGTGTGTGTATATGTATATATGTGTGTGTGTATATGTATATATGTGTGTATGTATATGTATATATGTGTGTGTGTGTATGTATATATGTGTATATGTGTGTATGTATGTGTATGTATATATGTATATATGTGTGTATGTGTGTGTGTATGTGTATGTATATATATATGAAGGATAAAGGAAGAGAAAGTCCAAAAAAGCCTTTCACACCAACTGACACAAACGCCCCTCGTGTTGCTGTGAAGGATGCCAAAAGCAGGAGGGCCCCAGCATTAACTCTTTTGAGGACCACAGCCAAGAGAGAAGAGAAAAGCAGAGCTTTTAGAACTGTCCTTTCAGCCCTGTCCAAGCCACACAGCTCAGACAGAAGAACATTAGTTTCTGCGAAAGATCCAGCAGGAAAAGCCACCCCTACGGTACCTGCAGAGACGCTTGCACCCGAGAGAACCACTATTCCAGCATCACTTATAAGGAAACACCCCTACATCAACCTCTTCTTCGCACCGAGAGAGAACTGAGAGTTATTATTTGTTATTAAAGCAAGCGATGGCCAGGTTAGACCCACCAGGTTAGACCCACCAGGTACCTGCACAGCAACAGGTTTCCGGCACACGCAGGATGCCAAGCTGAGAGGCTCCTTAAAGCCTCAACATTGCTGTTTACATCAACCTCTGAAGGAAACACAACTGACCTGGGTTTGACGGCTTTGGTCTTGGCTGGCACGGCAGCTTTTTCAGGTTTTGGTTCTTCCTCAAAAGGGTTGAGGGGCTGCTTATTCACGAAGGCATCTTCTGCGCGGCGGTTGTCTCCTGCAGGACTCCCTCTGCTTAAATCTGCTGGAAGCTCAGACCCTTTGGCCTCCTGTTTGCTCTTCTCTTCTGGAATTTTGTTTTCCTCATCCTGCAGGGAATTCCTGTCAGGAACACTCTCAGCATCAATGGTCTTTACTGCTTCCTTCTTTCCTGTGACCAGAGAGAGCAAAGTGGACTTCTTGTGCTCTGTTTTTTCGGTCTCTCTAGTAACCTCGACAGTCGGAGGAACACTGGGTTCTGGGTATTCTTCGCTGCTCAGCAACTTGTACGAGGGCAAAGTCATAGATTTAAAAGTCTCCAAGGATGCAGACCCAGAGAAAGCATGACTAGGAGACGTTCTTCCCAGCTCTTCAGGTCCTTTAGTAGGTCTGGAAGACAGGTTCTCCTCTGAAGCAAAGAGCTGCTTCCTTTTGAAGAGGTGAGGAGAAGGGGAAGAGATTGGACTGTTGTCCTTCCCTGTGCTCTCTTCCATATAGACGTGGCTGCCATTGATACACAGGCTGGACTTGGAAACAGGATCACTTTTGGATTTAAGGCCACTGAATAAAGAGAGCCCTTCTTTCTTGGGGTGGCTAGCGGTTCCTGCGTTTAGTTGCCTGATGTCCAAAGTGGCTGTTTTACGAGACTTAAATACAGAAGAAGGAGAGGACTTCTCTCCCTGGGCATTTCCAAAGGTTTCTGGAACAAATGGTAAGAATTTCAAGGTGTTAGAACATCCTTTCTCCTGACACTGGTGGCTGACAACCTCAGCCTTTCACTGTCATTAGTAGAACCACAGAAATAATGAAAGTGCAGCTGCACCAGCCACTTCCGAACCTTCCGGGTGTCCCCACACTGCCAGTCCCCAGCAGACAGACCCCGGGTGCTGCTCAGTGACCCAAACCCACCGCAGATCCTTCACGGTGAAGCTGCTCGTGCAGCTACAACTTGTGCAGACCCACAAGAGAAGCTTAGCCAGAGCATCCCAACATCCTACACGCACACAAGTTACTTTCTATGGGGTCAGTCGGGAAGAAAAACTTAATTCCGACTCCAAAACGGGTGAAAAGCGCAAGCAAACTTTTGGAGAAAGGCTCGGTGCTCCCACAACAGAGTGGAGCGACCCATACTCACTTTCTGAGGTTGGAGAGTCGTCGGTCTCCTCGTCGTCCCACTGCGGCTGGAAGTCCCTGGGGTGAAGCCGAACCCTCTTGGTGACAGACGGCTGCGTCGGCAGGACCGACATGGACTGGGAGAGGGAGGTCTTCTGCAGCCCAGGCTTGGAAAACAGGGCTTTGAACTTGGATTTCTTCTTTTCCTTCTCCACGGCCTCATCTTCGCTGTCAGCCGGGGAGTGAGTCGTGCTGGGAATGATCTCCGAGGCCGTGTCGGAGAAGCCGCTGCTCTTCTTCCCCTTGAGCTTGTCTTTGAGCTTCCCAAAGGGAGAACGGGGCTTGTCCTTGGCAGACAGGTCGAACATACTGGCTGTCAGGTCGCTCCTCATGAACTGGATATCCACTTCGATCTCCCCTCTCTCCTTTTCCTTCTTCCCTGGCTTGGAGCGAAGTTTGTACCACCTGCAGAAACAAGGTTCCTTTTACAAACAAATTCTTGGAAGGCACGAGGAATTTGGAATAAAAGAGGGTGTTTATGTCTTAAAAACCAGATAAGCCTATAATGTAGGGGGGGGAAAAAAAGCCTTTAATCTTTTACCTACGTCACAATCACGTGGCTCAGGTGACAAGGAAAACATTTCTTATTGTAAACAAAGTTCATAGTAAAATGTGTTTTAAAACCCAGACCAGGAAGAGTTAAAGGAAGGGGAGGAGGGGAGGGGGGAAGAGAACACAGGGTGGAATTCCTGTATTTCATCTCAGAGGCAGTTGAAGTGGGTGCAAAAGGAGCAGCCTCCGAGAGCTGAAACTGGTACAGAAAGCAGGGCCCCACACGCCCTCATACCTTTCATTCCAGCCTTCTCAGTCGCTATCGGAATGCTAAGGAACCCCTCATCAAGGCGGGAGCCAAACCCAGCCTGGCACAAGGAGCCAGCCAAGCCCTACAGCCTGGGGAATTCCAGCCACCTCCAGGAGCGTGACCCGAGCACCAGGAAGGACATTCCTTACAGACAGAGCCCCATCCCTTCACCCAAACGCAGCTCTGCCTGATCATCCGGGTGCTCAGGGTGCCCTACACTGCTCCCCAACCATCTACACGCAGCTAATGACCACTCAATACCATCAAACAAGTGCTCGGGGTGCTCTATGCTGCTCCCCAACCATCTACACGCAATTAACGACCACTCGATACCATCAACCAAGTGCTCGGGGTGCCCTACGCTGCTCCCCAACCATCTACACGCAGCTAACGACCACTCGATACCATCAACCAAGTGCTCAGGGTGCCCTAGGCTGCTCCCCAACCATCTACACATGGCTAATGACCACCCGATATCATCAACCAAGTGTTTGGGGTGCCCTACGCTGCTCCCCAACCATCTACACGCAGCTAACAACCACTCGATACCATCAACCAAGTGCTTGGGGTGCCCTAAGCTGCTCCCCAACTGTCTACACACAGTTAATGACCACTCGATGCCATCAACCAAGTGCTTGGGGTGCCCTACGCTGCTCCCCAACCATCTACACGCAGCTAACAACCACTCAGAACACAATCAGCGCTGCACATCAGGAATTTTCCATCTAGTGTTAGAGCCACAGACTCCTTGACTCCACAGACCCGATAGGGAAGGACGCCTGGAAAATGCCGGTTTCTTCCTCCTCGCCAGACAGTGCATGAAAACAAAGCAAACGGAGCGTGCAAATCTGCCGCCGCATCAAATCCACACTTCACTTCTTTGAAGACGCATGGAAGCGATGAAAGAGAAAGGGAAAAGGCTCCAGAGAAAATTCAAAGCTAACGAGCGCGAAGCGAAGGAGCTGAATGCAGAAACCTGCTCCGGAGAAACCCATCAGAGGGAAGCGGACACTCCGTTCCGCTGCAGTTGGATGTTCAGCCCTGAATTCCAGACACCGGCACCAAAAAAGGGACTTTATGAGGTGATGTCGGGCTTTGTCAGGTCCCTACAGCCGCAGTCCCGTGGTGGCAACGAGCAAGGGAAGCACAAATCCTTTGCCTTTAATGCAAGCCAGCACTTCTGGCCTCCATCGCGTGATTTCCAGGAGCATTCGGGCAGCGCCACACAATCCGTCCTGCCCTGGGGACAGAGCAGGCACTGCCCCAACGACACCCGAGACACAAAGTGTGTGTTCAGCGAAAGCCGCCTGGCACCCACACAGCCCTGGGGTTTGCTGCCACGGCCGCCGCAGAGCGGTTGGGAGTCACACTGCAAACAGTAAAATCTCATTAATTTCACTGAGGATGTTCAGGAGCACCTGTCAATCAACACGCACTCGTTTTCATAGAAACACAGAACAGAATCATAGCACAACCAGGTTGGAAGAGACCCATCGGATCTTCTAGTCCAACCATTCCTATCAAACACTAAACCAAGTCCCTCAAGACCTCATCCACCCGTCCCTTAAACACCTCCAGGGAAGGGGAATCAACCCCCTCCCTGGGCAGCCTATTCCAATGCCCAATGACCCTTTCCATGAAAAACTTCCTCCTAATCTCCAGCCTAAATCTCCCCTGGTGGAACTTGAGGCCATTCCCTCTTGTCCTGTCCCCTGTCCCTTGGGAGAAGAGCCCAGCTCCCTCCTCTCTACAACCTCCTTTCAGGTAGTTGTAGAGAGTAATGAGGTCTCCTCTCAGCCTCCTCTTCTCCAGGATAAACCCCCCCAGCTCTCTCAGCCGCTCCTCATAAGGCCTGTTCTCCAGCCCCTTCACCAGCTTCGTGGCTCTTCTCTGGACTCGCTCCAGAGCCTCAACATCCTTCTTGTGCTGAGGGGCCCACAACTGGACACAGGATTCAAGGAGCAGCCTCCCCAGTGCTGAGTCCAGAGGGAGAATCACCTCCCTGGCCCTGCTGGTCACACCATTTCTGATCCAAGCCAGGATGCCATTGGCCTTCTTGGCCACCTGGGCACACTGCTGGCTCATGGTCAGTCGCTGTTGACCAACACCCCCAGGTCCCTCTCCTCCTGGCAGCTTTCCAGCCAGGCTTCTCTGTGCAGGTTTAGATCACCCACACGATGACAAAGTAAACCAGATCCAAGCAGAAAATCAAGGGCTGAGGGACAATGCGAACAACTGGAAACGGCAGAAGTTTTCCCTGAAGCGTCAGCTTTGGGGACTTTAGTCTCTTTTCCCCATTTTCCTCTGGCCCATACACAAAGGGCCGAGGCCGACTCGTGAACTCTGCTGAGCGAGGGCCACTCACACAGCGTAAACACACCAGCGCTTGACACGACCTTAATGAGAGCCACAGGATAATTAAGGCTTCACAGGCTTTGATGGCTTTGTCCAGAAACACAACACAGGTCTCAGCTGTGCCTGGATCCGCTCAGGTGAGGGAGAAGAGGAAGGTGACTCACTGCCACCTCAAACCACATTACAAGGCTGCTGACTCCCAGTAAAACCCTCCCAGTAACCGCCCGCACGTCCCAGTGTTTACACTGAGAGGAGCAAGGATGACACAGAGCCGGCTCTGGGTATTAAAGGCGACGATTCCCAACTGGGTGTTCGGCTCACAGCAGCGAAGCCAACCCACATAACACCGAATTACCTGCTCTTACACATGCTTAGGCTCTAATTAATCTACTTATTAAGGAAAATACACAAGCAGCGAGGCGCAGCTCGTCTGTTCCCTGTTGGGAGGTGAAGGCATTTTGAATACAAGAGGTTTCTGGGGTCAACCCGGCTGCTCCCAGCGCTCACACAAATATTTGAACACGGAAGCCAAGCAGGAGGCGCGAGAGGCTGAAAAACCCTGAGTTCTTAGAAGGGACCCTCACCCCAGAGCTTGGGGGGGGCTGACCCTCAGCGGGAGGGTCCCTACCCCGGTCCCCACTGGTGCCCCCAGTCCCCTCTGCTACCTGCACCCCTCGTCCCCATCACTACCCACAACCCCCCGTGTCCCTTGTGCCCCTTTGATGCCCCCAGTCCTCCTGGTACCTGCAACCCCCTGGTCCCTCCCTGTACCCCCCGTACCTGCACCCCCAGTGCCCCCAGTCCCTCCTGCATCACCCGTCCCCCCAGGCCCCTCGGTACCTGCACCCCCCTGGTTCCCTGGGTACATACATCCCTCGGTGTCCCCTGACCCCCCCGGTACCCCTAGTCCCCCTCCCACCCCGTGTCCCTCCTGTCCCCCTGGTGCCCTCAGTACCTGCACACACACACCCCCCCACCAGTATCCTCGTGCTCTCCGGTACCTGCTCCCCCTAGTCTGCCCCAGTGCTCCCAGTCCCCCCTACACCCCCCAGTCTCCCCAATCCCCCCAGTACCCTCAACCCCCATTCACCCTGTCCTCCCGGCATCTGCAACCCCCAGTGCCCCCAGTCCCCCTGGTACCTGCATCCCCCAGTCTCTCCTGGTGCCCCCAGTACCTGCATCCCCCAGTCTGCCCCAGTGCTCCCAGTCCCCCCGTCCCTCCCGGTGTCCCCGGTACCTGCAGCCCCCAGTGCTCCCAGTCCCCCCTACACCCCCCAGTCTCCCCAATCCCCCCAGTACCCTCAACCCCCATTCACCCTGTCCTCCCGGCAACTGCAACCCCCAGTGTCCCCAGTCCCCCCGGTACCTGCATCCCCCAGTCTCTCCTGGTGCCCCCAGTACTTGCACCCCCCAGTCTGCCCCAGTGCTCCCAGTCCCTCCTGGTGCCCCTGGTACCTGCACCCCCCATCCCAGTATCCTCGTGCTCTCTGGTACCTGTACCCCCAAGTCTGCCCCAGTCCCCCCGGTCCCCCCTGTACCTGCAACCCCCAGTGCCCCGAGTCCCCCCATCCCTCCCGGTGCCCCTGGTACCTGCATCCCCCTGTCCCTCCCGGCGCCCCCGGTACCTGCATCCCCCAGTCCCCCCTGACCCCCCCGGTACCTGCACCCCCCAGTCTGCCCCAGTGCTCCCAGCCCCTCCCGCACCCCCCATCCCTCCCAGTCCCTGCATCCCCCAGTCCCCCCTGACCCCCCCGCTACCTGCATCCCCCAGTCTGCCCCAGTGCTCCCAGCCCCCCCCGCACCCCCCATCCCTCCCAGTACCTGCACCCCCCAGTCTGCCCCAGTGCTCCCAGCCCCCCCCGCACCCCCCATCCCTCCCAGTCCCTGCATCCCCCGGTCCCCCCTGACCCCCCCGGTACCTGCGCCCCCCAGTCTGCCCCAGTGCTCCCAGCCCCCCCCGCACCCCCCATCCCTCCCAGTCCCTGCATCCCCCAGTCTGCCCCAGTGCTCCCAGCCCCCCCCGCACCCCCCATCCCTCCCAGTACCTGCATCCCCCAGCGGTGCCGTCTCGCGGCGGCAGCTCCACCTCGGCCCTGCCCAGGAACTTGTCGGTGCCGACGAGCGCCCGGTGGAGCACGGTGAGGCGCAGGGCGGAGGGAGCCGGCGGCAGCTCGAAGGTGGCCTCCTCCCTCCAGAGGGGCTGCCCCCCGCTCCGCTCTGCCACCGCCGTGCGGAACCGCCGCTGCCCCAGAGACATCACCGCGTACGCGTCGCTGCCCCCGGGAGCCTTGGGCCGCAGCCCCCGAGCGCCCAGCACCAGCACCCGCGCGTGCGTCGGACGCCAACCGGACGACATCGCCCACCGAGAGGCCGCGGACAGACGGACCCGGGACAGACGGACGGAGCGCAGGGAGGCAGCGGCGCAGCCTCTCGCGAGAGAACTCAGCCCGAGCTTGGGGGAGAAGGCGGGGCCGGAGGCGGCGCCGCCAGGTGCGGCCAGGTGTGCGCCCAAGGGGGGGGGGGGGGGGGGGGGGGGGGCCAGAGCGGAGGGGTGAGTGTGCAGGTGTGTGCAGGCGTGTGAGTGTGCAGGTGTGTTCGTGTGCAGGCGTGTGAGTGTGCAGGCGTGTGAGTGTGCAGGTGTGTTCGGGTACAGGTGTGCAGGTATGGAGTGCAGGTACGCGGTGTGCAGGTAAAGGGTGTGCAGGTAAAGGGTGTGCAGGTACAGGTGTTCAGATATGGAGTGCAGGTACGCAGAGTGCAGGTACAGGTGTGCAGGTGCAAGTGTGCAGGTACAGGTGTGCGGGTATACGGTGCAGGTACACAGAGTGCAGGTACAGGTGTGTAGGTATGGAGTGCAGGTACACAGTGCAGGTACAGGTGTGCAGGTGTGTGCAGGTACAGGGGTGCAGGTAAAGGGTGTCCAGGTAAAGGGTGTGCAGGTACAGGTGTACAGGTATGGAGTGCAGGTACAGGTGTGCAGGTGCAAGTGTGCAGGTACAGGTGTGCAGGTACAGGTGTGTAGGTATGGAGTGCAGGTACACAGTGCAGGTACAGGTGTGCAGGTGCAAGTGTGCAGGTACAGGGGTGCGGGTATGGAGTGCAGGTACAGGTGTGCAGGTATACGGTGCAGGTACACAGAGTGCAGGTACAGGTGTGCAGGTATGGAGCACAGGTACACGGTGTGCAGGTACAGATGTGCAGGTATGGAGTGCAAGTACACAGTGCAGGTATGCAGAGTGTAGGTATGCAGAGTGCAGGTACAGGTGTGCAGGTGCAAGTGTGCAGGTAAAGGGGTGTAGGTATGGAGTGCAAGTACACAGAGTGCAGGTACAGGGGTGCAGGTATGGACTGCAGATACACAGTGTGCAGGTAAAGGGTGTGCAGGTACAGGTGTGCAGGTATGGAATGCAAGTACACAGTGCAGGTATGCAGAGTGCAGGTACAGGTGTGCAGGTGCAAGTGTGCAGGTACAGCGGTGCAGATATGGAGAGCAGGTATGGTCTGCAGGTATGCAGTGTGCAGGTACAGGTGTGCAGGTATGCAGAGTGAAGGTACAGGTGTGCAGGTATGGAGTGCACACGTACAGTGCTAGTATGCAATGTGCAGGTACAGGGGTGCAGGTGTTCAGGTATGGAGTGCAGGTACACAGTGTGCAGGTAAGGGGGTGGTGGTGCAGATGCATGCAGGTACCAGGCTGCCCAGGTGCAGGTACAGGTATGTGCAGGTACAGGGATACACAGGTACAGGATGCAGATACAGATGTGCAGAGGTATAGAGAAGCGCATGTATAGAGATGCAGGTATTGGGGTGCAGGTATGAGTGTGTGTGGGTACCATGGTGCAGACGCAGGGGGTGTGCAGGTACAGGTGTGCAGGTACCGTGGTGCAGAGGCCTAGGGAAGTGCATATACAGAGATGCAGGTACCAGGGTGCAGGTATGAGCGTGTGCGAGTACCAGGGTGCAGGTACGTGTTGTGCAGGTAAAGGTGCAGGGGTGCACAGGTACAGGTGTGCAGGCGCAGGGGGGGTGCAGGTACAGGTGTTTCCAACCCCCAAGGCAAGAGCTGTGTCATCCGTTTATTGGAACAGGTAGCCACATCCAGCCAGTGCCCCAGAGAAGTGATTTGCACCTCCCTCATGCTCCCCTGGGCCTGTTTCCTTCATTAGTTTAGAATCACAACATGAAGAGGTCCCCAAGCGAAGCTCACAGCCCTTGTCCTTCAGGAGACCTGCTGCCCTGTCCCATCCCCTGCTCCCCCCGAGCATCCCCCCTGCATCCCTCCATGTGGATGATGCTCCCTTGTCCCCTTCTCCGAAGTCCGGCAGCCCCTCAGACCCCAGCAGCTCAGGGTGACCCATCAAGTCCTGGAATCCTCAACAGAAGAAGGAGATGGAGCTGTTGGCACAGGTGAGGCTACAAGGATGATCCGAGGGCTGGAGCACCTTCCGTAGGAGGACAGGCTGAGAGAGTTGGGGTTGTTCAGCCTGGAGAAGAGAGGGGTCTGAGGAGACCTTCTAGCAACCTGAAGGGGCTCCAAGAAAGCTGGGGAGGGGCTGTTCACAAAGGCTTGTGGTGACAGGACGAGGGGCAATGGGGATAAACTGGAGAGGGGCAGACTTAGACTGGACAGAAGGAGGAATTTCTTCACAATGAGGGTAGGGAGGCCCTGGAACAGGTTGTCCAGGGAAGCTTTGCCTGCTCCATCCCTGGAGGGGTTCAAGGGCAGGTTGGATGGGACTTGGGGCAACTGGATCCAGTGGGAGGTGTCCCTGCCCATGGCAGGTGGGTTGGAACTGGATGATCTTCCAACCCAAACTGTTCTAGGATTCAAAGCCAGGTTGGATGGGACTTGGAGCCCCTGATCCAGTGGGAGGTGTCTCTGCCCTTGGCAGGTGGGTTGGAACTGGATGATCTTCCAACCCAAACTATTCTATGATTCAAGGGCAGGTTGGATGGGACTTGGAGCCCGTGATCCAGTGGGAGGTGTCCCAGCCCATGGCAGGTGGGTTGGAACTGGATGATCTTCCAACCCAAACTGTTCTAGGATTCAAGGCCAGGTTGGATGGGACTTGGAGCCCCTGATCCAGTGGGAGGTGTCTCTGCCCTTGGGAAGGGGGGTTGGAACTGGATGATCTTCCAACCCAAACTATTCTATGATTCAAGGGCAGGTTGGATGGGACTTGGAGCCCGTGATCCAGTGGGAGGTGTCCCAGCCCATGGCAGGTGGGTTGGAACTGGATGATCTTCCAACCCAAACTATTCTATGATTCAAGGGCAGGTTGGATGGGACTTGGAGCCTGTGATCCAGTGGGAGGTGTCTCAGCCCATGGCAGGTGGGTTGGAACTGGATGATCTTCCAACCCAAACTGTTCTATGATTCAAGGGCAGGTTGGATGGGACTTGGAGCCCCTGATCCAGTGGGAGGTGTCTCTGCCCTTGGAAAGGGGGGTTGGAACTGGATGATCTTCCAACCCAAACTATTCTATCGTTCAGTGAGGCAGGAGGACTCCGATTGCCTCTGGTCCCACGGGCAGGATGAAGCGTGTGGCCTCCTCAGAGCACACCACCCACAGCCCCACAGGTCTTGGCGGGGAGGACCCTCCTCTTGCAGGAGAACATCTTGCGGAGCTCGGCGCGGAAGCGGTCGTGCAGCCAGGCGTAGAGGAAGGGGTTGCAGCAGGAGGAGCTCATGGCGAACCAGTGGCAGAGCAGCTGGATGAGGAGGAAGTAGTGCTTGTCGATGAGGTTGATGTCGATGTCCCGGATGATGTTGAAGACGTGGATGGGGAGCCAGCAGATCCCGAAGGCGGCCACCACCAGCACGATGAGGCGGAAGATCTTCCTCTTCCTCAGGCGGTCGAGCTCGGCCTGGCTCTGCGTGGAGTGGCCGGGCACCACGCGGTTCCGCAGCTTCACCGAGATGCAGAGGTAGGAGAGGGAGACGGCGGAGAGGGGCAGGATGTAGGTGACGATGAGGGTGCCGTAGGCGTAGGCCAGGCGCTGCGCCTCCTTCTCCATCCAGAACTCCTCGCAGATGGCGAAGCCCTCCTGGTGGAACTCCACGTGGTAGGTGTGGGCGATCGCAGGGGCCACCAGCCCGCAGGAGAGCAGCCAGATGCTCCCCACCACGGAGACGCAGCTGGGGAGCGAGATGCGCCTCTTCAGGGGGTGCACGGTGGCGTAGTACCTGCGGGGAGAGAAACGGGGCAGCCCAGGAAACCCACGGCCGCGCTGGCCACCCCTGCGGCTCCTCCTGGACAATCAAGGAGGGCAGAACCACCAGCACAAGGGGCTGTGGGAGCCCTGGGAAAGGGCTGGGAACAGGAGGGACAACTGTGTCCCTTTACCCTGCTGTGGGGCCCACGGAAGCCACAGGTTGCTGTGGGAAGTGGGATTCTTCCTGCAACCCATCTTTGAGCCCACCTTGAGGAGCACTTCCAGCACTCAGTGAACAGTGTAAAACCCATGGAATGGTTTGGGAGGAAAGGGACCTCCAAGCCCATCCAGTCCCACCCCTGTCCACGTGGGACACCTCCCACTGGATCAGGGGGTCCAAGCCCCATCCAACCTGCCCTTGAACCCCTCCAGGGATGGGGCAACCACCCCTGCTCTGGGCAACCTGGGCCAGGGCCTCCTCACCCTCACAGCAAAACATTTCTGCCCAAAATCTCATCTCCATCTCCTCTCTTCCAGCTCAAAACCATCCCCCTTCATCCTACCCCTGAACTCCCTGATCCAGAGCCCCTCCTCAGCTTTCCTGGAGCCCCTTCCAGCTGCACTGGCGCTTACCTGTCGACCGCGATGGCCGTGAGAGTGAAGACAGAGACATAGACCGTGAGGGGCTGCATCAGGAAGACGAAGTAGCACAAAAACTTCCCAAAAACCCAGCCGTGGGGGTTGAAGGCGTAGGCCAGGGTGAAAGGCACGCACGTGGCACACATCAGCATGTCGGAGAAGGCCAGGTTGCCGATGAAGAAGTTGGTGACGTTGTGCATCTTCTTGCTCTTGCAGATGACGTAGAGGAGCAGGTAGTTGCCGAAGATGCCGACGAGGACGACCAGGGCGTAGCAGGGGATGATGAGGGGTTTGAAGGACTGGATGAGCTGCACCCCAGTGAACTGCGCGCTGGCGTTGGAGCGATTCTGCAGGGAGAGCTCGTAGACGGTGACGTTGGCCCTGTCCCTGTCCCCATCTGGCTCCATGGTTGAGGCTGAGACCTGAGAAACCCCTCGTTTCAGCCAGCCTGAGCACCCTAAAAGCTGTCAGCTGTGTGGTTTAGGTGTCCTTGGGGCTCACCCTGCTCCTTGTCAGAGCTTTGCTGTCACTGCCCACCCCCCGAGAGGCTCCTTAGGGCTTCGTCCTGAGGATCCTGGGGAGGGAAATGGAAAACCAGGCTGAAAACAGGGCTGATGCCGGCAAGGAGCCCCGAACTAGGAGGGAGAGGCAGCCCTGGGCTCAGGAGCGGTTACGGCTCGGGGGAAGAAGAGAGGGAGATGAGCAGAGAGGTCAGGGAAGCACCTACTAAAATGTGGCCTCACCAACACGGCTCTGAGGGAAGCACTTGCAGCATCTTTTCGCAGAAAGGGTCATTGGGCATTGGAATAGGCTGCCCAGGGAGGGGGTTGATTCACCTTCCCTGGAGGTGTTTAAGGGACGGGTGGATGAGGTCTTCAGGGACTTGGTTTAGTGTTAGATAGGAATGGTTGGACTAGAAGATCCGATGGGTCTCTTCCCACCTGGTTGTTCTATGATTCTATGATCTCTGCTCCAGCCCACAGAGGGGCAGCTGCTGGCACAGGGAGAGAGGAAGCAGCGGCCGAGCCAGAAAATAGCTCCTAATGTTTCTGGAAATAACACAGGACGTGAAATGGGTAAATGGATAAAGATGCTCTGTTACTCTTGGTACTGCCTCTTCCGCCTCATGCGCCTGCATCCAGCTCATCCCTCCTCTTAACGAGGTTAACCAGCAACTCCCCAAAGGCAAAGGCAGCCAGCACGGGGCTCGTGGCTGCTGTGGTTCAGAGAATCAGAGAATCATAGAAAAACCAGGTTGGAAGAGACCCATCAGATCTTCTAGTCCAACCATTCCCATCAAACACTAAACCAAGTCCCTCAAGACCTCATCCACCCGTCCCTTAAACACCTCCAGGGAAGGTGACTCAACCACCTCCCTGGGCAGCCTGTTCCAATGTCCAGTGACCCTCTGTGTGAAAAACTTCCTCCTAATCTCCAGCCTAAATCTCCCCTGGTGGAGCTTGAGGCCATTCCCTCTCATCCTGTCCCCTGTCCCTTGGGAGAAGGGCCCAGCTCCCTCCTCTCTACAACCTCCCGTCAGGTAGCTGTAGAGAGCTCAGTTGAGGTGTTTGCACAGACCACAGCAACATCCAGCCAAAAGAAAAGCCACTTTTTCACGGAACTGGCTGTGAAGAGAATGGCATGAGCAGCAAGGAGGAAATTCAGGAGGCAAAAATCAGACTAGACCTGGCAGACAGGTTCAAAGCCAAGTTGGATGGAGCTTGAGCCCCTGATCCAGTGGGAGGTGTCCCTGCCCATGGCAGAGGGTGGGACTGGGTGGGCTTGGAGGTCCCTTCCCACTCAACCCATCCCATGATTCTATGATTAGCAGGTTGCTCCTGTGCCCTCTGGGTGCACAGGGTTGCACTATTTAACCCCTCACGCAGTTCGCTGGGTACTCATGGCTGAACTGATGGGGCACTCAGGCATCAAATAATTGGCCACTTATGCACAAAATGAGTGGACATTCCTGTATTTATTAACCAAATGCTCATGAAAAAAGGCAGAAGAGGCCGCGACCTGTGCCTGGCGGAGGTGTGGGAGCTCCCTGAGCAGGGGAAGGCACAAACCTTTCTGCACAGGCAGAGTCTGGCTCCCTGCAGGGGTTGGGGGGGGTCTCATACAGCTCCCCTGGGCTTTTGGGGGTGACTGTGAACATCCGGAGAGCTGTGAACAGCTGGAGGACACGGCTGGGGCTGCACAGCACCACATAGAGCAAAGCCACAGCAGAAGGGCTCCCAGCCCTGCCAGGCTGTGCTGGTGCTGTGACTGTGCCCATCGCCCTGTGCGGAGCCCCCAGACTCCTGGGGGGGGGGGGGTCAGTCAGCCTGAAAGAAGCATCTGAAGCAGCTTCTAGCCTCGAGGGAGCACCTTTCACATTAAAAAGCCATCCTCCCAGCCCACTTCTCTGCCAAACTCTTCTCAGCTCCACGCTAAGAACAGCTTTGAGCCACTTGGAACTCACCATCCTGCTTTTGAGCCACGAGCTAGCATCTAACCTGCCACCAAGCTACTGAGGAGTTCGTGGCTGCTTCTTGGTGTCCATCACGCAGAGCCCTGTCATAGAATCATAGAACAACCAGGTTGGAAGAGACCCATTGGATCATCAAGTCCAACCATTCCTATCAAACACTAAACCAAGTCCCTCAAGACCTCATCCACCCGTCCCTTAAACACCTCCAGGGAAGGGGAATCAACCACCTCCCTGGGCAGCCTATTCCAATGCCCAATCACCCTCTGTGTGAAAAACTTCCTCCTAATCTCCAGCCTAAATCTCCCCTGGTGGAGCTTGAGGCCATTCCCTCTTGTCCTGTCCCCTGTCCCTTGGGAGAAGAGCCCAGCTCCCTCCTCTCCACAACCTCCTCTCAGGTACTTCTTGAGAGTAATGAGGTCTCCTCTCAGCCTCCTCTTCTCCAGGATAAACACCCCCAGCTCTCTCAGATGCTCCTCATAGGGCCTGTTCTCCAGCCCCTTCACCAGCTTCGTTGCTCTTCTCTGGACTCGCTCCAGAGCCTCAACATCCTTCTTGTGCTGAGGGGCCCACAACTGGACACAGGATTCAAGGAGCGGCCTCACCAGTGCTGAGTCCAGAGGGAGAAGAACCTCCCTGGCCCTGCTGGTCACACCATTTCTGATCCAAGCCAGGATGCCCTTGGCCTTCTTGGCCACCTGGGCACACTGCTGGCTCATGGTCAGTCAGCTGTCGACCAACACCCCCAGGTCCCTCTCCTCCTGGCAGGTGCCAAACTCGCAGCAGGGTGAGGAGGTGACATCCCTGCCGTGGGGGATACGGAGCCCGTTTTGGTGCCAGCTGTGTGGGCAGCATCCAGGGGCCGCATCCTGCGCAGGGTCCTGGCTTGGCAGGCGTGCGGCTCCACGCCCGGCGCTCTCCGTTTGTGCCTGTTGTGTTTCCATGACATTGAGACTCTTCCATGAATTACCTGCCCGTTGCTATGGTTATGCGGAAGCAGGAGATGCTGCCGTGCAGGGTGCGGGATGGGGTGAGCACACCCCAGCCTGTGGGGAAGGGGACAGCATCTCCCCTTCTTTTCTTCCTGCACTTCTTCCTAGAGCGTAATCCACACTCAGCGAGATGAACGAAAGCTGCTGGATCCCACTCAGCGACCAGATTTCCAGTTAACAGAGCATTTCATTCCCACCTGAGGGACTGGGAGCAATGAGCCCCGAACCCCCTCTTGCCCAGCACAGCTCTAGGAGGGGCAGTGGAGGCAACACCTCAACCCCAGGCTCACAGAGGGCTCTCTCTGCCCCCCCAGGGCACTCCCAGCCCGAGCAGCTTTGGCATCAGGGTGAAAAGCAGAGCCCTCGCCCCTCAAGAAACACCCAACTCCAATGCCAACGGATCCCAGAGCTGATCCGCTCATTTCATAGAATAGGTTGGGTTGGAAATGACCTTAAAGACCATCTAGTTCCACCTCCCCTGCCATGAGGGGGAGAGCAAAACAAGGAGTGCGATGGTTGTGGCGCAAAGAAGCGGCACACGGAGTTTTGTGTGCAGGGAGGGAGGCAAGGGCAAGGAAAAAGCTGGATGCGTTAATTGCTCGTTACAGTTTTGCTCTTCCCCTCTCCCAACCCCAGAGTTCAGGGCAGTGCACAGCGTCCGCTCTCCAACCCCCAGCCCAGGGCACATCCCAGCCCCACATGCAGGGAAGGGAGAGGGGGAGAACACTTGCCTTGGAGGAGAAGATGCCCGAGAAACCCTTTCCAGAGGCGAAGGTGTCAAGGACCCATGCAGTAACCCGCAGATGAAGTGTTCCTCCTGCGTGCAGTCACCCTGCCATCCCATCCCCTTGTGTCCCTCGCCCGGGCTCAGCCCACACCAGCGGCTGACGCGCTGCCAGGCTGCAGGTCCCACCCAGGTCCCTCTCTGGCCTCTCCAGGCCATTAGGCATGATGACAGCAATCTTCCCTCGCACCCATCAGCTCAGCAGGCTGCCTTCATCTCTTGCGAGTGGGGGAAACATAAAAAGCCCCTCGTGCTCCTTTGGCAGCCCTCTCCGCCTGCAGGTTGTGGGCTCCCCTTTAAAGTCAGCCTCTCCGCTGGCTGGCGTCATGCGTACGATGGATATGGGCAATTTTCTCAATTAGGAGTTTTAATTGCATTATTTCAGCGGCTGCTTGTTCTGGGCAGTTTGGCAGCTGTGGCGTCGGGGAGCATCCAAGGCAGAGAGGGCACTGGGAATCCTCCCAGCACAGCATTGAGGGCTTCGCCGGTATCAGTGTTTAATCCCACAGCACAGGGACTGGGGGAGCGAGGGGAGCTGCCCCCTGCCCAGCGGCCCCAAGGGACTGGGGGACTCATCGTGACCCTCTTGCTGCCAGCAGCCCCTACCCAGCTGGGACAAGCAGGACACAGAGGGACACAGAGAGCCCCGAGCAGCTCTGGCTGCTATTTAAGCAAAGAGGGACCCAGGGAGGGGCAGCTGGGAATGAGGTGCAGGTGCTTCGGGAGAGCAGGTGGCACCAATGCAGACACCGTCCCCACCACCCACCACACCCAACCCAGCCAGCTCCAGCCTGACCAGAGACCAGGACCTGAGGAGAGACCAAGACCTGATCAGAGACCAGGACCTGATCAGAAACCGGGACCTGATCGGAGAGCAGGACCTGATCAGAGACCAAGACCTGATCAGAGACCAGGACCTGATCAGAATCCGGGACCTGATCAGAAACCGAGACCTGATCAGAAACCGGGACCTGATGAGAGACCAAGACCTGATCAGAGACCGGGACCTGATCAGAAACCGGGACCTGATCAGAGACCAAGACCTGATCAGAGACCAAGACCTGATCAGAAACCGGGACCTGATGAGAGACCAAGACCTGATCAGAAACCAGGACCTGATCAGAGACCAGGACCTGATCAGAGACCAGGACCTGATTAGAGACCATCCCTGCCACACAGAGACGTGAGACAACCCCTCCCTCTACCTAGGGCAGCCCACCTCAGGGTCAGCTGCAGGGATCGGAGACCAGGACCCAAGGACCCACCAAACCAATGTCTGAAGTTCTACAATGGAAAGAACTCCCAAGAGGTGTGTTTCTCTCTTTATTTGGTTGATTTCGTCCTTGCTGGATGTGAAAAGCAAGACATGTCATGGGAGGATCCCAGCAGAGCAGATCCCCAAAAATCCCAGTCCCTGGGTTGCAGATGTATCCTGTGGGTCAATGTGGGAGCTGGGATGTCGCCAGCACCAGGAGGTGGCACTGGGCACCTCTGCACAGCGTCCTGGGGAGGGACAGCTCAGGGGACTCGGGGTGTGTGGGTGCCCTGGTGCTTGGGGCATCATCCTAGCACAGGGCTCTCTGCTGGCCCCAAACAAGTGTTCTCACTGGGAAAAACCTCCTCAAGGATGGCAGGAGTGATGCCAATTTTCCGGCTGGAAAACCCATTGGGGGACACGAAGCTCCCTCCTGAGCCATGGAGCTGGTGGGCACTGCCTGCCCTTTCGGGGTGCAGGGAGCTGGAAGCAGCATCCCTCTGCCTGGCAGGGATTCATAGAATCATAGAACAACCAGGTTGGAAGAGACCCATCGGATCATCGAGTCCAACCATATAAAAGGAGACAAATTTGATACTCATTCTGTTCCCTTTGTGTTCCTAAAGTCTCTTAGGTGGGTCTGGAAGCTCTGCCCAGGCCCAGGACAGGCAGAAACCAGCTGGTGAGCCAGACCGAGCTGTGCCACGAGCACCGCAGGGGTTTGAACCTTTATTTCTCCTTTATTTGAAGGGAGACAAAGCAGACACATGCTTTACAGTCACCGTGATGTATTTACAACCGAATCCATCCCCCAAGTGGCTGCAGGGCCTGGGCACATGGTGCCCACCCGGACGCACACCCCACCCCGAACTCTGTTCACGCAGAGAAGCCCCCGTGGGGTCCTGGGGCTGCACTGGCCTGGCTGCCTCCACCCCACAGCACAAAGGGGGTTAAAGCAAGAAGAGCTTCTCCTGCCTGCCCTCACCCCACTGCCCCAAGCCCCAGAGCAGCAAGCAGGGAGCTCAGGGTGGAAACGGCTCCCCTACAACACTCTCCCTGCTGCTGCTCCTCCAGCTTTATCCAAACCCTCCCCAAACAGCTCGGAAACGCGGACACCTGCCCCAGATGGAGAGGGAGAAACCGGAGGAGGTTGGGAAGGGGTATAATTCGCATTTTTGGCCCGGTTCACCCTGCATCCCTCGCTCCCCTGTGCTTTTCCTTTGCTAAAGGTATTGTCGTGTGTCTGGGGATCAGCCAGTCCTGGGAGCAGAGCCACTGGGCAGGGATGAAGATCCTGGAAAGGGCTCACGCCTGCAGGAGGCTCTTCTGCCTCCCTCATGGGCTCTCCAAGACCTGAGTCCAAGATGATGGGTTCTGTTGTCACAGCAGAGCTGCTGGTTCCCACATCCCGATGCCGTCGGGTTGGGATCTCATCTTGTTCCGCGCGGGGAGCACGGACACGACCCCGAAGCTGTGATTCCTCTTGGCCAGAGGCTCAGGAGCTCCTTCCCAGCCGTCCCCAGCTCTCCAGCACCAACAGCGCAGAGGAGCCAGCAACTTGGGCCCCTCCGTGACCCTCAGGAGAGCCCCCGGGGCTCCTTCCAGCGCCGTCACCCCCAGCACCGCTTCTCTGTCCCCTTCGCAGCGCCAGCTCTGCAAGAAGAGGGTGGGAGGTGATGCAGCATCACCCACTCGGCTCAGCCCACGGGGACAGGGACCCAAAGGACCAGGAGAAAGGGGAGCAGCCGCAGGGAGGGGGATGAGGGCTGGAGAAGGGCAACAAGCCCCATGCGTAAGGTCTGGGGCGCGTGAGCCAAGGCGACAACTCCGATGGGGGTTGAAGGTTCCCGGGGCAGCCAGGGAGGCGGCAGCGGCACCAAGGCTGACACCAGCCTCACGTGCCCAGCAGTGGCCAAGGGCCACGCTCCCCCAGGGAAGGCAGCGGCCAAGGCGGTCAGAGGAGACGCGGCCAGGGATGGACGATGGCCCCAGCCCCACTGGCCAAGGGAAAGCACACTCACTCTCTTCCCAGCTCTCGGCTGCTCCCAGTCAGACCGAAGGACCTGTGGGTGTCTTGATGCCGTCAAACCTTAAACGGGAGAGGACAGAGTGTGGAGAGCCCAGTCTTTCCCCACAATTCACCAACCCACGTTCCCAGGATGGGGGAATCCTTCCCTCAGATCCTGCAACTTCAGAAAACGCTTTCTGGTCCCTCTCTTCTCACACTGGTGGGAGCCTCTCCTGCCTCCAGGCATCAGGAGAGGGGTCGGAACAGAGAAATTTGGCTAAAATCCACAGTAACTAAATAATTCATTTTTGTTTTGCACTAACAAAAACTCAGGAAAGGGGGAAACCCACCCTGGAATTCACAGGAGGAGTTGCAAACCCACAAGAGGGCACTGGCCGTGGGATCTTTGCCAGCCCCTGCCCTCGCCCACCCCGGGAATCCCATCCCCATCCGCAGGGCTGATGGCAACGAGGGACAGAGGGCGATGGAATAAATTCCCAAATTCCACTCTGTCAGAGGGCAAAGGGACCCACAGGGACCAGGCTGGCGACAGCAACCCCCCCCCCCCCCCCCCAAAGCCTCACTGCAGAGCAGCTCCGTGTTTTCCTTCTTTAACAGCAGAAAGGAGGAGAAGGGGGGAAAGGGCAGGGAGGAAAACTCAGGGTTTGGGATGAATCCTACCTCTGGGCACCAGCAGGAAGAGCAGAGTCTGTCCTGCCTGCCTGGGGATTACTCAGGCAGGGACACTGTGGGACTCACTGTCACCCCAGCTTTGCTGCCCAGTGTGGGGGCTGCGGTTTTAGGGGAACCTAAAGGCAGAGAGCAGCATTCCCAGCTCTATCCCAGTGCCTCTCAACACACCCTCAGAGTCTCCCTGCCCTCCTGTCCCAGGGTCTCCCTCCTCTCCGGCTCTGAGGTCTCCACCCTGCCCCATCAGAATCATAGAATCAGAGAACAACCAGGTTGGAAGAGACCCATCGGATCATCGAGTCCAACCATTCCTATCAAACACTAAACCAAGTCCCTAAGGACCTCATCCACCTGTCCCTTAAACACCTCCAGGGAAGGTGAATCAACCCCCTCCCTGGGCAGCCTGTTCCAATACCCAATGACCCTTTCTGGGAAAAACTTCCTCCTAATCTCCAGCCTAAATCTCCCCTGGTGGAGCTTGAGGCCATTCCCTCTTGTCCTGTCCCCTGTCCCTTGGCAGAAGAGCCCAGCTCCCTCCTCTCCACAACCTCCTTGCAGGTAGTTGTAGAGAGTAATGAGGTCTCCTCTCATCCTCCTCTTCTCCAGGCTAAACACCCCCCAGCCCCAAATCCTCCCGGCTGCCCCCAAAGGGCTGCCCCCCTGCACCCCCCAGAAGCGCCCGTGGGTTCCTACTCATCGAGCTGAGAGCACAGCGTGGTCTGTGTTCCCTGTGGCTGGGACTCGCCCAGAGGCCGCTGCTGGTAGCCGTTGCCCTGGGACTGGCCGCTCTCCTCCATCCGGCTGCCCCGAGCGTCTCCATCCTCCCAGGGGTGCTGGGGGGCGGCCGCCTTGTCCCGCGAGGGGTCCCCCTTGTCCCGCGAGGGGTCCCCTTGGGGGCTGAAGGCGCAGGGGCAGCGCTGCAGGTGGTGGGGGCCGGCGTGGAGCCTGCGGTCGGCGCGGCGCGGGCAGCACAGCAGCCGGCGGAAGGCGCTCCTGAAGTCGGGGCTGCGGCAGTAGATGATGGGGTTGAAGGCCGAGTTGACGTAGCCCAACCAGTTGAGGAAGAGGAAGAGGCGATCGGGCACCAGCGGCCGCCGGAAGACCTTAATGATGTTGGCCACGAAGAAGGGCAACCAGCAAAGCGTGAAGGTGCCCATGACGATGCCCAAGGTCTTGAGCGCCTTGCGCTCCTTGACGGCCAAGAGGCGCGACGGCCTCCTCCTCTCCCGCAGGAACCTCACCTCGTCCTTGCCGATGAGCCGGAGGTGGCGCCTGGCCACGGCGAAGACGCGGCCGTAGACGAAGACCATGACCAGCAGGGGCAGGTAGAAGGAGACGGCGGAGGAGACGATGGCGTAGGTGACGTTGGCGGCGAAGTCGCAGCAGCCGGGGTCGTCGTAGCAGCGCGCGGCCTGCTCGTCCGCCCCGTCGCGCCACCACTGGTTCATGATGGGCAGGAAGGAGATGAAGGCGGAGACGGCCCACACCAGGCAGACCGTGGCCCTCGCCCGGCCTTTGGTCACCAAGGCCTCGTACTGCAGCGGCGCCGTGACGGCCAAGTAGCGATCCACGGCGATGGCGCACAGCGTCTCGATGCTGGCCGTCACGCACAGCACGTCCAGCGAGGTCCAGAGCTCGCACAGCAAGGTGCCGTAGGCCCAGCGGCCGCTCAGCAGGACGGTGGCTCCCGGTGGCACCACCAGCAAGCCCATCACCAGGTCGGCGCAGGCCAGCGAGGTGACGAAGACGTTGGTCATGGTCTGCAGCCGCGGCGTCTTGGCGACGGCCACGATGACCAGCGCGTTGCCGGCCACGATGACCGGCACGGTGAGCCCCAGGGCGGCCCCCACCGCCCACCGCCTGCCCCAGCCGGGGGTCCAGCCGGGGGTCCCGCCGCGGTTGCCCGGCGGCGCCGCCACCCCCCCTCCCCAGGCGTCGCCCGCGGCCACCGGACTCATGGCCGCCCCCGGGGGCCGCGGAGCCCCTGCCCGCGGCAGCCTCGGGGCCGCCAGCCTGCCCTCCGGCAGCCCACGGAAGGAGGAGCCTTTAAAGCAGAGGGGGCGGCCCCGGCTGCCCAGCTCCGGGGACACGGCCCAGGGGAGGGGGCTGCGGCACCGCCTCCGCACCGCAGGGACCCCCGCAGCCTGACCGACACACCCTGCCCTGCCACCCTCGCCCTGCCACCCTCAGCCTGCGCCCCAGCCTCTCACCGTGCGCCCTGCCCTGCCCTGAGCCCCTCACTTTGCGCTCCAGCCTCTCACTGTGCACCCCAGTCCCTTGCTGTGAACCCCTGCCCTGCCCTGCGCCCCTAACCGTGCGCTCCAGCCTCTCACCGTGCTCCTCAGCCCCTCACTGTGACCCCCTACCCTGCCCTGAGCCCCTCACCGTGACCCCCTGCCCTGCCCTGTGCCCCTCACCATGCGCCCCAGTCCCTCACCGTGACCCCCTGCCCTGCCCTGAGCCCCTCACCATGCGCCCCAGCCTCTCACTGTGCGCCCTGCCCTGCCCTGTGCACCTCCCCGTGCGCCCTGCCCTGCCCCTGAGCCCCTCACCGTGCGCCCCAGTCCCTCCCCGTGTGCCCTGCCCTGCCCCTGAGCCCCTCACCGTGCGCCCCAGCCCCTCACAGTGCACCCCAGCCCCTCACCGTGACCCCCTGCCCTGCCCTGAGCCGCTCACCATGCGCCCCAGTCCCTCGCCGTGACCCCCTGCCCTGCCCTGCGCCCCTCACCGTGCGCCCCAGCAATTCACCGTGCACCCCAGCCCCTCCTTGTGTGCTCCAGCTCCCTGTCCTGCGCCCCAGCCCCTCACCGTGCGCCCCAGCCTCTCGTCCTGCACCACAACCCCTTGCTGTGAACCCCTGACTCTGCCCTGTGCCCCTCACCGTGCGTCACAGCCCCTCACCGTGACCCCCTGCCCTGCCCTGAGCCCCTCACCGTGCGCCCCAGCCTCTCACTGTGCACCCCAGACCCTCACCGTGCACCCCAGACCCTCACCGTGCTCCTCAGCCCCTCACCGTGACCCCCTGCCCTGCCCTGCACCCCTCACCATGTGCCCCAGACCCTCACTGTGCGCCCTGCCCTGCCCTGCTCCCCTCACCGTGTGCCCCAGCCTCTCACCGTGCGCCCCAGTCCCTCCCCGTGACCCCCTGCCCTGCCCTGCACCCCTCACCGTGCACTCCAGCCTCTCACCGTGCACCCCAGTCCCTCCCCGTGACCCCCTGCCCTGCCCTGCACCCCTCACCGTGCGCCCCAGCCTCTCACTGTGAGCCCCAGCCCCTCACCGTGACCCTCAGCCCCTCACTGTGCGTCCCAGCCCCTCATCGTGCACCCCAGCCGCTCATCGTGCGCTCCAGTCCCCTATCCTGTGCCCCAGCCCCTCACCATGCGCCCCAGCCTCTCGCTGTGCGCCCCAGCCCTTCACCGTGACCCCCAGCCCTTCACCATGACCCCCAGCCCCTCACCGTGACCCCCAGCCTCTCACCATGCACCCCAGTCCCTCACCATGTGTGCCCCAGCCCCTCATCGTGCGCCCCAGCCCCTCACTGTGATCCCCTGCCCCTCACTGTGCGCTCCAGTCCCCTGTCCTGTGCCCCAGCCCCTCACCGTGCGCCCCAGCCCTTCACCACGACCCCCATCCTCTCACCGAGCACCCCAGCCCCTCGCCCTGGTCCCCCTCTGTGCAGCCCTCCCCTCACGCTCTGGCCCTTCTCCCCACCCCTCTGCGCCCCACCCTGCACCCCTCACCCTAAACCCCTCCCCGTGCACCCCAGGACTTTGCTGGGTGCCCCTCTTCGTGCGCCTCTTGGGGTCTCCCTGGGCAGGACAGGCCAACACTCCTGTGCCCCCAACACCAGGGGAGGGATGGGGCAGTGACACCCCCACTCCAAAAGGCAACACGGGGGACATCCGAGGTCACGACTTCGCTCCCACATGTACTGTCCAACCCTCCTTTCCAGAGGATGGAGGAGGATGAGCAGGGTGGGTGCTGGAGACCCCTCTGCCTTCTCCCCACGTGGGAACTGGGATCCACCTTAGACTGGGAGGCACTGGGCTGCTCCAGAGCTCTGCTCCTCCTGCGCAGGCTCCAACGTGGGTCATTTTTGTCACTATCAGCTATTTATACAAATCCTGGAGCTTCTGAGGCAAGGATTCTCCAAAAATGGCATTTGGAAGTTTGGGCCAAATGGGGCAATGTTGACAAAGACGGAAAAAATGATGTGTAAAAAATTATCCAGTTGGCATTTCTTCCCATTCATGAGCTACAAACCAGAGCCTGGTTTACAAGCTTGATCTTTACGAGACTGTTTTGGTTTGTATTTTTTTTGAAGCATCAGATGAGGCTTTGATGCAAGCCTTTCAGCTCCCAGCTCTGGCATTCGTCGCAGGCTTGGGTCGAGCCCTGGGCTTAGTTTTCAGGGTTGTTTGTCCCTCCCCAGGAACAGAGCACAGCACGAGGCGGGTGAAGGGGCTGGAGAACAGGCCTTATGAGGAGCGGCTGAGAGAGCTGGGGGGGTTTATCCTGGAGAAGAGGAGGTTGAGGGGAGACCTCATTGCTCTCTACAACTACCTGAAAGGAGGTTGTGGAGAGGAGGGAGCTGGGCTCTTCTCCCAAGGGACAGGGGACAGGACAAGAGGGAATGGCCTCAAGCTCCACCAGGGGAGATTTAGGCTGGAGATTAGGAGGAAGTTTTTCACACAGAGGGTCATTGGGCATTGGAATAGGCTGCCCAGGGAGGGAGTTGATTCCCCTTCCCTGGAGGTGTTCAAGGCACAGGTAGATGAGGTGCTGAGGGACATGGTTTAGTGTTTGATAGGAATGGTTGGACTCGATGATCCGATGGGTCTCTTCCAACATGGTTGTTCTATGGTTCCACGGAGCCAGGTGTGGGGGGAGGATGCACAGCTCTATTTGAGGCTCTGACCCCACCCTGCTGAGTGACCAGGGGCTGGAAGCTTCTTATCCTCACCCCCTCTTTCCATCCCCACCCCAGTTCCCATCCTCACCCCACTAACCCACTCCTTGAGGCTGCTCCTTGAATCCTGTGTTGAGTTGTGGGCCCCTCAGCACAAGAAGGATGTTGAGGCTCTGGAGAGAGTCCAGAGAAGAGCAACGAAGCTGGGGAAGGGGCTGGAGAACAGGCCCTATGAGGAACAGCTGAGAGAGCTGGGGGGGTTTATCCTGGAGAAGAGGAGGCTGAGAGGAGACCTCATTGCTCTCTAGAATTACCTGAAAGGAGGTTGTGGAGAGGAGGGAGCTGGGCTCTTCTGCCAAGGGACAGAGGACAAGAGGGAATGGCCTCAAGCTCCACCAGGGGAGATTTAGACTGGAGATTAGGAGGAAGTTTTTCATGGAAAGGGTCATTGGGCATTGGAATAGGTTGCCCAGGGAGGTGGTTGATTCCCCTTCCCTGGAGGTGTTTAAGGGACGGGTGGATGAGGTCCTGAGGGACATGGGTTAGTGTTCGATAGGAATGATTGGACTCGATGATCCGATGGGTCTCTTCCAACCTGGTTGTTCTATGATTCTATGGTCCCTCACAGGCTGCTCAAACCTTCTCCACACTCCATGGAGGGCAGTGCTCCCACCCGGCTCAGAGCAAGTAAGGGTCAGACAGGGTGGGACGAGCAGCCTGGCTCTCTGGAGGTGCCACAGCAGGCACACAACCCCCTGCTCCTGGTGGCCTCCCTACCCTCAAAAGAGGCTTTTCCTCCCCCTCCCAGCCAGGAGAGCCCATCACCCTCCTCCCTTCCCAAGGAGCCGACAGGGGAGAGGAAGGGAGAGTCCCAAGCATTTCATCAAGGGAGGGGAAGTAACGTGGCTCAGCATCTTTGTCCCAGTTTGACAGCTGGAAAAGCTACAGGACGGAGATGTTGGGTCTCGCCCAGCCCTGACCCCCTTCCCCTCTGCTCTACAGCCTCCACACGAGTCCCTGCGGTGCTGGAGACTGGGGCTGCCCAACCATCCTGAGGCATCCCCAGGAGCCCCCGTGCAGGGAGCAGGGCACGAGAGGCACTGCCGCAGCCAGAGAGGTGCAGTGCAGCTTTGCACCACTTAAAGGCTGTGCCAGGGCCCCTCTTGAGCCACGTTTGTGTTGCAAAGCGTTGCCCATCCACGCAATTGGGAGCCAGAGCTGCTCTGGCGCAAGTCCCCAGCCCAGAGCAAAGGGCAAGGGCAGCTGGAGAGGTTCCCAGGTCCAGCCTGGCAGAGCCCTGAGCACCAGCAGCCCCACAGCCTCAGCACCATTTGCTCCCCAACCAGGTTTCCAAAGGTTTTCCCAATACGTGTCACTCCCTAGGAGGTGACAGCAACCTCCCTCCCGGCTCACACACTCCAGCCCCACCAGAGCAGCCTGAGCAACCGCTGAAGACCTTCAAGAAGCCCTCAAGACCTTCAAGATGTGATTTACTTTTGCTAACACTGTGGGGAAGCCCCCAGGCAGGCACAGGGCAGCAGGCTCAGCCCCTGCAGGTAGGACAATCATAGAATCATAGAACGACCAGGTTGGAAGAGACCCATCGGATCATCGAGTCCAACCATTCCTATCAAGCACTAACCCATGTCCCTCAGGACCTCGTCTACCTGTGCCTTAAATACCTCTAGGGAAGGTGACTCAATCCCCTCCCTGGGCAGCCTATTCCAATGCCCAATGACCCTCTGTGTGAAAAACTTCCTCCTAATCTCCAGCCTAAATCTCCCCTGGTGGAGCTTGAGGCCATTCCCTCTTGTCCTGTCCCCTGTCCCTTGGGAGAAGAGCCCAGCTCCCTCCTCTCTACAACCTCCTTTCAGGTACTTCTAGAGAGTAATGAGGTCTCGTCTCAGCCTCCTCTTCTCCAGGAGAAACCCCCCCAGCTCTCTCAGCTGTTCCTCATAAGGCCTGTTCTCCAGCCCCTTCACCAGCCTCGTTGCTCTTCTCTGGACTCGCTCCAGAGCCTCAACATCCTTCTTGTGCTGAGGGGCCCACAACTGAACACAGGATTCAAGGAGCAGCCTCCCCAGTGCTGAGTGCAGAGGGAGAATCACCTCCCTGGCCCTGCTGGTCACACCATTTCTGATCCAAGCCAGGATGCCCTTGGCCTTCTTGGCCACCTGGGCACACTGCTGCCTCATGGTCAGTCGCTGTCGACCAACCCCCCCAGGTCCCTTTCCTCCTAGCAGCTTTCTAGCCAGACTTCTCCCAGTCTGTAGCTCTGCATAGGGTTGTTGTGCCCCAAGTGCAGGATCCTGCTGACAGCTGCAACCCACAACTTCCCACAGCCCTGTTCACACGAAGGCTCTGAAGGAGATCGCCCAGACCCAAACACTCTGTGGGGCTGGTGAGATTCCCCCTCTGCAGCCAATCCACCTCCCAAAGCCACACCCGGTGTCACCAGAGCCATCCCCTGCCAGGCTGCCTGCCACAGCCAGGGTCCCCCCCACCTCCCCAGCATCTTTTATCTCTCCTTCCCTAACCCTTCAACGTCTCCCAACTGGAGAGAGCTGCATCCTGGCTCAGCATTAGCCCCTCTTGCTCAGCTGATGCATGAGACGGAGCTGTCTCGGCTGCAGGGAAGACCCAAGGCCATGGGGGATGCTTGGGGACAAGTGTGATGCTCATCGAGTGATGCTCTACCCTCTGCCTGAGCGAGAGCAGCTCAAGGGGCATCATGATAGGAATGGTTGGACTCGATGATCCAATGGGTCTCTTCCAACCTGGTTGTTCTATGATTCTGTGATTTCACCCCAAATCCCTGGGCTGCTCCAGGGGTCGGTGGGGTGGGCAGGGGGCCAGGCAAGGCTTTTGGCAGCAGGTCCTGCTCCGCGTTTCACATCCGCAGCCGTAGTTAGCCTGGGACTCTCCTCGCCGAGGCTTCAGGAATAGTTTCCTTATCGGCTTCAGGAATAGTTTCCATATCGGATCCACGGATCTGGCTTTGAAGTTGTTTGGGATTATCTGTCATCGCGTTTCCGTGTCGGCACATAAACAGGCTGGGAAGAAGCTCCGGCCGCTGGGTACTGCCTGTCCCGGGAAGCCTGGAGGAAGCTGGACATAAACTCTCAGCTCTCCACAAACCTTCCTGCCCCTGTGATTGCAACCACAGCAACCAGGGCGCAGGGAAGGATCCTCTGTGTCAGAGCAAGAAAAAATGATAAAAATGTGCTGTTAACCCCAACTCCCATGCAAACCACTGGCTTTAGAGAGTGGGTCACTCAAGACACGCTTGGTACTCCATCCTACACGTTTCCCTTTGTAGGTTTACAGGGGTTTAAGTGGGGTTTGTGCTTTGCACCTGCGGCAGCTTATGGGCAGTGATGACTCCTGTAGGTTTGTTGACTTGGCTCCTGCCCCAGCGCAGCCTCCACAGAGCACAGAGGAGCATGGGGGTGATACTGGTCTCTGGCAGCTCATGATGGACCATGGAGTTGATCCTGACCCCTGGCAGCTCATGATGGACCACAGGGTTGATCCTGATCCCTGGCAGCTCATGATGGACCATGGAGTTGATCCTGATCCCTGGCAGCTCATGATGGACCATGGAGCTCATCCTGACCCCTGGCAGCTCATGATGGACCACAGGGTTGATCCTGATCCCTGGCAACTCATGATGGACCATGGAGTTGATCCTGATCCCTGGCAGCTCATGATGGACCATGGGGTTGATCCTGATCCTGGCAGCTCATGATGGACCATGGGGTCCTGATCCCTGGCAGCTCATGATGGACCATGGAGCTGATCCTGATCCCTGGCAGCTCATGATGGACCTGATCCTGATCCCTGGTACCTCATGATGGACTATGGAGCTCATTCTGATCCCTGGCAGCTCATGACAGACCATGGAGCTGATCCTGACCCCTGGCAGCTCATGATGGACCACAGGGTTGATCCTGACCCCTGGCAGCTCATGATGACCATGGAGTTGATCCTGATCCCTGGCAGCTCATGATGGACCACAGGGTCGATCCTGACCCCTGGCAGCTCATGCTGGCCTATGGGGGTGATGCCGGCCCCCCAGCCACGTTGGGGCAGCAATGGACCAGCACCCCAAGCTCCCACATGCTCGGGAGGGCGAGCAGCTCCCAGACACTCTCACATCCTGTTTTCCAGTCGAAGCTCCTGGGAGCAAACGCGTCGATAATGATGAAAGAGGCAGAGTGTACCCTGGGTACCCAGAAGGTCAAAGCCCGCTGGTGGCTGCCTGCGCAGCCAGGGCTGAGGTCACTCCGCTTGCTGTTTATTAGCTTGTTCCCACAGTGGTTTTCCCTGCGGCTGCAACGCTTTGGTGCCTTCCGAGGCGAAGGATGGGGCCAGGGAGGGCTGGTGGGAACCATTCTCCTTGCCTGGTGCTCCCCAGGGTGGGGACGGACGGCACGGTGAACGCGGTTTGTTACCCCTCATGGTGCTGAGCTCCATCGTCTCCACCGGAGAGGAGACCGAGGCAGGGATCTGGCTGCCAGGGCTGCTCCTGCCCCTGTGGCTCTGCCCGAGGCTGTGGCCGAGTTGTGAGAATTGGGGAAAGGAGCATCGAGCTCCTGAAACCCAGCCAGGGCCAAAGGCTGCGCTAAAGCAATCTCAGGTCCTTCTCCTGCCCCCCCCCCAACTCCCTGTGCAACTACATTTTCAGATTAAAATTTAAAAAAAACCCATAACAACACACTTTTCTTTCCCATGTTGCTGTGGGGGGAGTTGGAGCAGTGTCTGCAGGAGGTTATTCCCGATTTCTACCATTTTTAACACCCTCACAGCAGGATTTCACTCCCGACACCTCCCATCTCCGTCCAGCCGTAGGGACCCAGAGAGATGAGGGTCCTGGTGCTGTCACCAGGGTCTGCCAAGGTTTCACAGCCCTTGTCGCAACTCCTTCTCCATCCTTTCTGCTTTTCCCGCAGCTATTGCTAAAGAATAAAAAGGAGGAGAGGGAGGAGGGAGGGAGAAGTTTGCAATGACTTTGGTCGGGATTTCACAGAAAGTGTGGAAAGTGTCGTGAAAATGTGTTAGTTGCAAAAAATGCCACCGATAGCCACACGTAGGAGGAGAAGGGTGGGTTTCCCCAGGTTCGTTTTCCCCTGTGGGGCAGCAGGGTGTGGGGCCAGCCCCGCTTTGGGGAGAAAAAGCTGTTTTGGGTGAATTGGGTCAGGGCTGTGGGCACAGGGCCCAAGCTGGCAGGAGGCACCGTGCGCGGAAAACAACAACAACAAGGAGGAGGAGGAGGTCAGGAATTTCTCCTTGGTGGCTCCTGTGCATCCCTCCTGGCATCCCTCACAAAACTCCTTCTCGAGGGAAGCTGATGGGAAGCGGGTTCCTCCCCATCAGCTGCATCCCAGAGCTCCATCCACTGGGATGGTTCACAGGGACAGAGCCCCCAGGGCTGTGAGGGGCTCCGGGTCCCTCTTCTCCACCAGCTGAAGCTCCAAATTTCTCTTGCAAGAGCGTGAACCAAGCGACTGCAGAGCTCCAGACTGGGAGAAGCCTGGCTGGAAAACTGCCAGGAGGAGAGGGACCTGGGGGGGTTGGTCGACAGCGACTGACCATGAGCCAGCAGTGTGCCCAGGTGGCCAAGAAGGCCAATGGCATCCTGGCTTGGATCAGAAATGGTGTGACCAGCAGGGCCAGGGAGGTGATTCTCCCTCTGGACTCAGCACTGGTGAGGCTGCTCCTTGAATCCTGTGTTCAGTTGTGGGCCCCTCAGCACAAGAAGGATGTTGAAGCTCTGGAGCGAGTCCAGAGAAGAGCCACGAAGCTGGTGAAGGGGCTGGAGAACAGGCCCTGTGAGGAGCGGCTGAGAGAGCTGGGAGTGTTTATCCTGGAGAAGAGGAGGCTGAGAGGAGACCTCATTACTCTCTAGAAGTACCTGAGAGGAGGTTGTGGAGAGGAGGGAGCTGGGCTCTTCTCCCAAGGGACAGGGGACAGGACAAGAGGGAATGGCCTCAAGCTCCACCAGGGGAGATTTAGGCTGGAGATTAGGAGGAAGTTTTTCACGGAAAGGGTCATTGGGCATTGGACTAGGCTGCCCAGGGAGGGGGTTGATTCACCTTCCCTGGAGGTGTTTAAGGCACAGGTGGATGAGGTCTTGAGAGACTTGGTTTAGTGTTTGAAAGGAATGGTTGGACTAGAAGATCCGATGGGTCTCTTCCAACCTGGTTGTTCTATGATTCTATGAAACATCCCAGGGATGCATTTTGGGGTCTGAGCAGCCCAGTAAGCGCCAGCCCCGCTCCGTGCCCAGGGGCCTCAGGTCCTGCTGAGGATTTTCCTGTGGGTTGGGTGGGGAGCGCTTCCCACGGGCAGGATGAGTTTGTTTACCAGGGGCAACTTTTATCTGCACAAACAGCCGTGGGGCGGGCAAAGCGGCTGTGGGTCGGTGGCTATCTGTGCCGGGGATCGCAGGGGAATGTAAACACGGATGGGGTGGAAATGCCAGGACACAGGGACATCCTCGCTGGGGCTGACGGCGATGGCTGAGGGGTCCCGCTGGGGGTCTCGCATGGGGCTGGGGCGGCTTTCCCAGCCTTGGATGATCCGGGATGCTGGAGGTGGGATGGAGAGGAGCTCTCCTGCCTGGGGCCCACGCGGATGGGGTGATGGTGGATGGGGCTCCAGCCCTCGCTGCCCATGGCCAAGTTTATCCTCCCCTCGTTTGATTTTCTTCCTGTCTGCAGCGAAACCTCCTGTCATCAGCCATCCCCTTAGTACTGGTGGAAGTGCCATGGGCTGAGGATGGGCAGGAACTGCCCCGCACTGCCCGTCCCTGGGGGCTGCTCTCACGCCAGCCCAGAAACGGGGGGAGGGGGGTGTCCCCATCACAGCCCCCGTCGCATCCCCCGACATGGCAAACCACAGCAGTTCATGACTTAGAAGGTGTGTTTTCCAAGCATCGTTTCCTTCCCTGGGAACAAAAAAGCAGCCTCACACAGCAAAAAGGGATTTAAATCAGGTCAGTAGCACAGACGCTGCTGGCACCGAGAGATGGGCACCTGCAGAAACACCTCTGCTCCCAATTTAGAAGGCGATAAGGTGATAACACCTCTTTCCCTGGAGGTGTTTAAGGCACAGGTAGATGAGGTCCTGAGGGACGTGGGTTAGTGTTTGATAGGAATGGTTGGACTCGATGATCCGATGGGTCTCTTCCAACCTGGTTGTTCTGTGATTCTATAACGCAATATCACATGAGGATGATGAAGGGTTTTCCAGCCCTAACTACCGAGGGAAGGGCAGATAAGATGCCCTAGTGATAAATACAGTGTAAGCAGCCAGTGCTGGTGGGGCAGGCAGGCAAACCCCAGGGCCTGATGCCCCCTCCCTGCCTGCCAGAGGAGTCAGGGGGAGACAATCATAGAATCATAGAACAACCAGGTTGGAAGAGACCCATCGGATCATCGAGTCCAACCATTCCCATCAAACACTAACCCATGTCCCTCAGCACCTCATCTACCTGTCCCTTAAACACCTCCAGGGAAGGTGAATCAACCCCCTCCCTGGGCAGCCTATTCCAATGACCCTTTCTGTGAAAAACTTCCTCCTAATCTCCAGCCTAAATCTCCCCTGGTGGAGCTTGAGGCCATTCCCTCTTGTCCTGTCCCCTGTCCCTTGGGAGAAGAGCCCAGCTCCCTCCTCTCCACAACCTCCGCTCAGGTACTTGTAGAGAGTAATGAGGTCTCCTCTCAGCCTCCTCTTCTCCAGGATAAACCCCCCCAGCTCTCTCAGCCGCTCCTCATAGGGCCTGTTCTCCAGCCCCTTCACCAGCCTTGTTGCTCTTCTCTGGACTCGCTCCAGAGCCTCAACATCCTTCTTGTGCTGAGGGGCCCAGAACTGAACACAGGATTCAAGGATGGGATTTTGGACACTCTGCAGGGTTTCCCCGCACGTTTCCAGCCCACACCCTGAGCCGAGGTCCCCCAGATGCCAAGGGCAGACACCCTACTGTGGGCTGAAAGCCAGGATGTGCCCTTAAACCCTGACAGCCCTGTCTCCTTGACCCCATAATGGTCCATTCTCTCTGGGAGGAGGAGGAAATGGCACTGGCCTTTGGTATTCGGTGGCTGGACACGGCACTGGGTTGGGGGTCGCGACTGATGTCACTCGCCACTGCCGGATATGTTATTTTCCTGCACCAGTGCCCGGTGATCGATCCAGCAGCTGGCACCGAGCGCCGGCTGCCTGCCTGGCACCACAGCCTGACCTGGGGGTTCTGGGGCTCCTTGGGGAACATCACAGCCTGACGAGGGTCCTGGGGCTCCTTAGAATCACAGAACAACCAGGTTGGAAGAGACCCATCGGATCTTCTAGTCCAACCATTCCCATCAAACACTAACCCATGTCCCTCAGGACCTCGTCCACCCGTCCCTTAAACCCCTCCAGGGAAGGTGAATCAACCCCCTCCCTGGAGCCTATTCCACTGCCCAATGACCCTCTGTGTGAAAAACTTCCTCCTAATCTCCAGCCTAAATCTCCCCTGGTGGAGCTTGAGGCCATTCCCTCTTGCCAGGGGTTCTGGGGCTCCTTGGGAACATCACAGCCTGCTGGGGGTTCTGGGGCTCTTTGGGAGTATCACAGCCTGACTGGGGGTTCTGGGGCTCTTTGGGAGTATCACAGCCTGACTGGGGTTCTGGGGCTCTTTGGGGAGCATCACAGCTTGACTGGGGGTCCTGGGGCTCCTTGGGGAGCATCACACCCTGACTGGGGGTTCTGGGGCTTCTGGGGAGCATCACAGCCTGCTGGGGGTTCTGGGGCTTCTGGGGAGCATCACAGCCTGACTGGGGGTTCTGGGGCTTCTGGGGAGCATCACAGCCTATTGGGGTTCTGGAGCTCCTTGGGGAGAAACACAGGCTGCTGGGGGTTCTGGGGCTCCTTGGGAGCATCACAGCCTATTGGGGTTCTGGGGCTCCTTGGGGAGCACCACAGCCTGACTAGGGTCCTGGGGCTCTTTGGGAGTATCACAGCCTGACTGGGGTTCTGGGGCTTCTGGGGAGCATCACAGCCTGACTGGGGTTCTGGGGCTCTTTGGGAGTATCACAGCCTGACTGGGGTTCTGGGGCTCTTGGGGGAGCATCACAGCTTGACTGGGGGTCCTGGGGCTCCTTGGGAGCATCACAGGCTGCTGGGGTTTGCCCATGAGGCAGGGTCTGGAGAGCCGTGTGGTAGCTGAGCTCCATCTGTTGGAGCTGGGCTGGTGTCTGGGAATGGGTCAGCAGAGCCCAAGTTCTTTTCCAGGGAACTCATTGCTGCACCTCGGCCACCCCCACGGCTTCCCAGCACTGCCGAAAAGCTGCTGGCATCCACCTTCAGATTTAATAGAGATTTAATTAAAAAAAAAAACAAAACCTACAATTCTCACAATTCTGAGGCCTGGGTGGCCCCCCTGGAGCATCCCAGCATCCCACCCAGAGCATCCTGGTACCCCAACTGGAACATTCCACCATCCCAGCTGGAGCATCCCCCCAGGAGCATCCCAGTACTCCAACTGGAGCATCCCAGCACCCAACTTGGAGCATCCCAGCACCCAACCTGGAGCATCCCTCCAGGAGCATCCCAGCACCCCAACTGGAGCATCCCAGCCCCTAACCCAGAGCATCCCAGTACTCCAACTGGAGTATACCAGCCCCTAACCCAGAGCATCCCAGTACTCCAACTGGAGTATACCAGCCCCTAACCCAGAGCATCCCAGCACCTAACCCAGAGCATCCCAGTACCCCAACTGGAGCATCCCTCCAGGAGCATCCTAGTCCCTAACCCAGAGCATCCCAGTACCCAACCTGGAGCATCCCAGTACCCCAACCAGAGCATCCCAGTACCCCAACTGGAGCATCCCCGCACCCCAACCAGAGCATCCCAGGCCCTAACCCAGAGCATCCCAGCACCCCAACCAGAGCATCCCAGCACCCCAACTGGAGCATCCCAGCACCCCAACTGGAGCACCCTTCCCTGGCCATCCCAGCACCTGTGGCACAGCCTGGGTGGTCTGGGCCACCCCTGCAGGTGCTCCGTGTGCCGTGTGTCCCCCCCCCCCCCGTTTGGTCCCTTTTCCTCCTAGAGGTGGCAAAGCCATTTGGGCCCGGGGTGGCCACCCAGGCAGGCTGACAGCTGTCCCCGCAGGCATCACACCGGGACCACCGGGACCTCCCCCAGTCACCGGGGGGTGTGAATGCGGGCAGGGGGGTTGAGACCCCCTGGGAGGGTGGAGCTGTGGAGGGGGCAGGACCGGCGGGCACAGGGACCCTGCGTGCGCCCGGGATCCCGTCCAGGATAGGCCACGCCCCCTCCCATTAAACCACGCCCATGGCAGCATACGCCCCTTGGTGACAAACCACGCCCACTTCTGCCAGCCCAAACCCCGCCCCTCATTCATTACTCATTGAAGCCCCGCCCCCCCTTTAGCCCCGCCCCGCCCCACTCTCAAGCCCGCCCCTATGGCCAAGCCCTGCTTCCCGTGTTCCCTTGCGGCGGAAGGGGCGTGTCCCGGGCCGGAAGCGGCGGGCAGGCGGGAGGGCGGCGGCGGCCGCGCTGGGTTCCCGCCCCGCTCCGCTGCCATGTCTGGCCGCTGCTGCCAGGAACAGACCCCCAGCCGCGACATCCCGGGCCCGGGCAAGCGGCTGACGCTACCCGACGGCGCCCCCCTGCCCCCCGGCGACTACAGCACCACCCCCGGCGGCACCGTCTTCGGGACCACGCCGGGCGGTGAGCGGCGGGACAGGCCTCGCCGTGGGGGGGGGGGGGATGGACGCGGGAGAGGGAGCTCTTACCCCAGCACTGGGGAGGTGGGGGCTGCGGCGGGGGAGCTCCTCTCTGACCGAGGGGAAATGGTGTGACCAGCAGGGCCAGGGAGGTGATTCTCCCTCTGGACTCAGCACTGGGGAGGCTGCTCCTTGAATCCTGTGTTCAGTTGTGGGCCCCTCAGCACAAGAAGGATGTTGAGGCTCTGGAGAGAGTCCAGAGAAGAGCAACGAGGCTGGTGAAGGGGCTGGAGAACAGGCCCTATGAGGAGCGGCTGAGAGAGCTGGGGGGGTTTATCCTGGAGAAGAGGAGGCTGAGAGGAGACCTCATTACTCTCTACAACTACCTGAAAGGAGGTTGTGGAGAGGAGGGAGCTGGGCTCTTCTCCCAAGGGACAGGGGACAGGACAAGAGGGAATGGCCTTAAGTTCCGTCAGGGGAGATTTAGGCTGGAGATTAGGAGGAAGTTTTTCACACAGAAAGGGTCATTGGGCATTGGAACAGGCTGCCCAGGGAGGTGGTTGATTCCCCTTCCCTGGAGGTGTTTAAGGGACAGGTAGATGAGGTGCTGAGGGACATGGGTTAGTGTTTGATAGGAATGGTTGGACTCGATGATCTGATGGGTCTCTTCCAACCTGGTGTTTCTATGAGTGGCTCCTAATTTAGCTGCAGGGACCTCGTGCTTGGACTGGGGTATTGGGGGTACTGGGGGGCTTCTACCAGCCTCTTCGGGCAGCAGCAGCTGGCCTGGGCGATCTCTCTTCGAGACTCCTCACCCTGCTGAATGGTGCCCCAGGAGCCCTGTGTGTTGGCAAGGCCGGGATCCCCCAGGCCAGCTTTTTCTCTGAGTGCTTGGCCCTCCCTGGGAGAGAAAACAAAGGAGCTGGGGGCTTGCACCTCCCCATGTGTGTGCAGGGCCTCAAGCTCCGCCAGGGGAGATTTAGGCTGGAGATTAGGAGGAAGGCTTTCACACAGAGGGTCGTTGGGCATTGGAATAGGCTGCCCAGGGAAGTGGTTGATTCACCTTCCCTGGAGGTGTTTAAGGCACAGGTAGATGAGGTCTTGAGGGACATGGGTTAGTGTTTGATGGGAATGGTTGGACTCGATGATCCAATGTATCTCTTCCAACCTGGTTGTTCTTTGATTCACAGAATCACAGATTCAGGGGCATCTGTGCTGGGAAGCAGGGATTGTTTTATGCTCCTGGGTCTCTTTGCAGGGAGCCGGCTCACCCTCCCCTTGGGTTACTGATTAATTCCCATCTCTGATATTTGTCGTTTCCTCTGCCAGCGAGGAAACCTTGGGGCCTTCTCCTTGGGTAAATGCTCTGCTCAAAAAGGTGGAGTGGTTGGTCCCTCTGTGCCCTTTAGGGGTTTTGGAGGCTGCTAAGTGCTCAGTGTTGATCTCTGCTGCCCCTTGCCTGCCTTCTGTCCCCTTGCATCGGGGACATAACACGTGTGGCTCCCTCATCCGCAGCCCTTGCTGGAGGGTGTGTTTATTTGGAGCAGTTTGGCTCTGAAGACAAGCAGCAGCCGTTCCAGGTGATGGCACCGGATCACCAGTGTCTGTTCCCACCACGGCTGCTGCTTCTGCTTCCCAGGTGGCTCTTTCCATATCTTTATTAGTTTTTGCCCTGTGCTACTGCATAAAAGCTTGATGCGAACAGCGGGAATGATGAAACTCCTTGAATCTTAGCCAAAAAGAACAAACTGAGTGGGAGGAGGCGGCGGGTTTGTTGTTCCCTTTGCAGCACGTTTCACGGCTTGGGATTCAGAGCCAAGGGGGAAGTTGGTGCTGCTGACTCGCTGGGCTTTTGTGTTTGCGCCGAAAAACTGGGCTGGGAATGGGAGTTATTTGGGGTTATTTTTACCACATGTTCTCTCGTCTCAGCAAAGAACTGCAGGACTTGAGCAGCACTGTGGTGACTGCGCTGTGGAAGGTGGGAGAGTGAGGAGGATTTTCTCAGACGAATTCCTACTCTCTGCATGGGAATGAGCAATTAACGACACTGTGCAGCACAATGATCCTTCCAGGATTGTCACCTTGCTGGGAGGGTTAACGAGTGCCTATAACACAGAGCAGAGGCACGAAAGGTGTTTATTGTTCAGGTGTATGACCTGGCAGCTCCCCAGAGCTCTGTGCCCATAGCCTGTGCTGGCCCTGCGCCCTCGAGCTGGATCCGGGTGCAGGATAGTGTAAAATCCTTGAAGGACACCGGAAGGTGCTGGCTCTGGGGTGGTTGGCTGCCTCTCTGGTGATTATGGCAAAGAATTTCTTGTCCTGCACAGTCTGGAGTAACTCTCCTGAAAGCATTAATGACACGGAGCAAACTCCCTTGATTGACGCACTCAAGTGTCACTTAGGGATTGCAGGGCCGGGTCCCCTTGCACTAGGTGAGGCCGCTCCTTGAATCCTGTATTCAGTTGTGGGCCCCTCAGCACAAGAAGGATGTTGAGGCTCTGGAGCGAGTCCAGAGAAGAGCAACGAAGCTGGTGAAGGGGCTGGAGAACAGAACCTATGAGGAGCGTCTGAGAGAGCTGGGGGTGTTTATCCTGGAGAAGAGGAGGCTGAGAGGAGACCTCATTGCTCTCTACAACTACCTGAGAGGAGGTTGTGGAGAGGAGGGAGCTGGGCTCTTCTCCCAAGTGACAGAGGACAAGAGGGAATGGCCTCAAGCTCCACCAAGGGGGGGATTTAGGCTGGAGATTAGGAGGAAGTTTTTCACACAGAGGATCATTGGGCATTGGAACAGGCTGCCCAGGGTTGAAGGTTGATTCCCCTTCCCTGGAGGTGTTTAAGGGACGGGTAGATGAGGTCTTGAGGGACTTGGTTTAGTGTTTGATAGGAATGGTTGGACTAGAAGATCCGATGGGTCCCTTCCAATCTAGTTGTACTGTGATTCTAGGGGAGCCTTGCTGCATTCCCTGCTGAGCCACTGATCCTGCAAGACATTCCAGAGAAGAGTTGAGGGCTGTGGCTGCAGGCAGTGCTGGGACTGGGAACACTGGAAAGGGCTGGGAGATGGGGCTGGGAGCCTGCAGCAGCAGCACTGGGCGGCTGAGGGGTGTTTGGAAAGCTGTGGGGTTCTGAGGTGTCCCACAGCCAAGCTCATTTACTTGGAATGAGCAGGGGAACACTTGCTTTTTGCAGCCACTGGGCTCTTGCAGATCAGTTATTGACACCTTCACTCTGGTCTGTGTGTGGTCGGAAACGGAAGTTTCCACATGTCCCACTGAGCACAGCTCTTGGGTGGGCTCTTTCCAAGTGTCTTGAGGTGTCGAAGTGACATCTAGTTTGAACAAAAGGGTCCCTTCTGAGGAGGGAAGGCAACCACGTCTCCAGTGCCCTAATGCATCTTCTCTCTCATCCCAGTAGCAGGGAAGCAGCTCAACCCCAGCAGGACTCATGTCAGTCAGCAGAGCTTCACTGGGGCAGCTTGGCCTTCATTTCATAGAATCATAGAACAACCAGGTTGGAAGGGACCCATTGGATCTTTTAGTCCAACCATACCATTTGGAGCCAGCAGTCAGAGGCAGCTGCCTTCGCAGACCTCTCTAATCTCACCTCGAAGGGGTGACAGGGTGAACAAACTCCCTGTCCTTGCCAGCACAGGCTGTAGCTGGTTCTTTTATGGCAGTTGTTAAAAGCAAAACAACAGCATGAAGGAGCAAGGAGAAGCAGAGAGGTGGTGTGTGTGACCTTTAAGCATGGTCTGTTCTCCTATTCCATTTGTGCCTGTCCTGGCTCTTCGCCTGCTCGCTGAGGGCACACAAGGTCCTGGGGCACACGGCGCTGCGGAGCTCGTGGTGTTTGCTGAGCACTGTGGAGCAGGTGGTGATCGGCTGGTGCCCAAGGTGCCTCTCGCTGAAGGAGCTGCTGGCTTCCCAGTGGGGAACAGCACAGCTCCTGATGCCTCTGTTCCATCGGGAAGCAGGAGAGGAGTGAGGTGCTGTGCTGGGCACTTCAAACCTAGTCTTTCCTCTTGATGAAAATGGTGTCAAGTGCTCATCCAGACTTTCTCGGCACTCTGGTGTTGATGTCTTGGTGTGAACAGGGCTTTCCAGGAAGAGCAGTTCCTGTGGGATGTAGTCGTTGTACCAAACACACTCCCTTACCCCAAGAGAGCTGCTATTGGCTCTGCTTTGTGTTGAAAGGAGCCCTATTATGGCCTCCTGCTCTAGGGACTGGCTGTGGGTGGGGTGTCTGCTTTCCTAAGTGACCGTTAGAGGAACATGAACTGGGCACAGAAGCTCGTATCCACCCAGCGTGTGCTCCGAGTACTCGGTATGTGAGCTGCGCTTCTGGGAAACCCCATCCTCGCCTCTCAGAGCCTCCCAGGAATTTAATGCTCCCCTCACAGACTGCCGCTCACCACCTCAAATCCAGCTGCCTGCTGGATCCAGTGAAGCAACTCAAATCCAAAATCTTACGGTAAAAAGGTTTCCAGCGTGTTGCAAACCTCTTAGAACTGCCTTGAAATGCAATATCCAGTTGTGTTATTTTATAGCCATGCTTCAAAATAAAGTGAGTTGAACATTCCTGGACAGATGTTAACAGGAGCCTGTTTCCCTGTGTGTGTTTAAAATCTCTCGAGGAGAAGCTGCCTTTCCCTCTTGCTGGAACAGGAGCAGCAGTGAGGAGGGGCCCGGCGAGGTTTGCAGGGCACCTCCTGAGGCTGGATAATGTGTTTTTTCAGTGCTTCTCGGGTTAAGGATGTGGTCTGTTTGGAGAGATCCCTGCCTGCCTGTGGTTTTTGAGCTTTTTCCAACACGGTCCCTTTACAAGGGACAAGCTGTTCAGCCCAGCAGTGTTCCTAGAAATCCATGCCCGCGGCCGAGCCCTGCTGCTCCCGTGGAGGCTCGTGCTGAGCTGGAGCCAGTTCCGTGCGCTGCAGGCAGAGCTGCCTGGGGGCTGGTTAACCATTAAAACAGCAGCATGGACGCTGCCTGTGTCCCAGCCCTTTGGAAGCTGGATACAGCCGTGCCGGAGAGCCAGCGCCTGCTGTGTGAGCACAGGTGCCTGTGGAGGAGTTGCTGCTGGGTGGTGTTCGAAGGAATTGCTGTGTCCTCTTGCCTGGGCTGTGCACGTGTGCCTGTCTGCAGCTCCCAGCCCCGGACACCTCGGAAAAGCCAATTACGGTTGTAAGCTGAAACAAAATTCAGCTTAAACTTTCCTTGGGGTTTGCTCTGACCTTACGTTGGATCCATCCCCTTCTCCCTGTCCCGTACAGCATCTGGGTGGCTTGTTTAACTGGTGCTCGGGGCTCGTGCGATGATTCCTGGTCCTCCCCCAGCCGTATTCCCTGCGTGGAAGTTCTGCAGCTTTCAGGTGCTTTCTGGAATCCCAGTGAGGAAACTGTCACCTCTAAATGGTAGGGATGGCTTTTGACACTATATTAAAGCACCTGCATGAGCAAGAAAGATTCATTCTGTGTCCAGATGCATAAAGAGGCAGAGTTATTCTTAAGGAGGATCACCTGTACAAGGCGTGATAAATGTCATTGTGTGTCCTTGCTCCTTAGTACAGTGTGGTTGAACTCGATAATCCAGTGGGTCTCTTCCAACCTAGTTATTCCATGATTCTGTAGGCTGACAGTGCTCTTCTCTGTCTCCAGGTACCAGGATTATTTATGATCGTAAGTTTTTGATGGAGTGCCGCAATTCTCCGGTTGCCAAAACACCACCCTCTGACCTTCCGGACATTCCAGGGGTTACGAGCCCCAGTTTGGAGGAGCTGAAGATTGAGAACAACCATGTTCAAAACTGTGATGAGAAAGTGAGCCCAGGTGAGTGCAGGTGGGAACAAGGGCAGTGCTGGTTCCTAGAAACAGCGAAGCTTCCACGGGGACTGGAGCCAGAGGAGATCCCTGTGCACCACGATCGATGCCCTGATAAGCGCAGTTTGATTAGCAACAAGTTGATGTTATAAGGAGGTTTTTCACAGAAAGGGTCATTGGGCATTGGAATAGGCTGCCCAGGGAGGGGGTTGATTCCCCTTCCCTGGAGGTGTTTAAGGCACAGGTGGATGAGGTCTTGAGGGACTTGGTTTAGTGTTTGATAGGAATGGTTGGACTAGAAGATCCGATGGGTCCCTTCCAACCTGGTTGTTCTGTGATTCTGTGATGAGGTTCTCATGGTCATTAGGTTCTGCTGATCCCCAGGAATGTTCTCTTTCAATTAGCTTAATGTAATTTGTCATAATTGCTGTGTTCTCGCTAACTGAGCATTTGCTGCTGGGCTGACAGCCCTGTGGTGGGAGCATGGGTGCAGCTGTGGCTGCCGCTCCATCCCGGGCGGCTCTGCAGCTGCTCTGCATTTGTGAACAAGTTCTGATGGGAATTCAGAGCAGAATTACTTTGGGGATTTAATATCGGCTTGTGTTGTAAATTGCCTCTGGCTTTTTCTGCCCCCGAGGTAGAAGCCAGCTCTGTTCCTGCAGCTTGGATGTGATACCGCGTTGGTGTGTGTCGGTTATCAGTGCCTGTGGGTCTCTTAGCTGGGTGTGGGTGTGCAGGGTGGAGTTTATCTACAGCGGTTCGGGGGCCGCGCTGCATGCGAGCGCTTTGCTAAAGGCACAGTGGCAGCAAAACCTGCCAGTTCTGCCCCCCGAGCAGTGTTTCTGTTGGCCAAGATCTCTTCTTGAAGCAACCTGAAACTGCCAAGTACGATTACACGTACCTTCTCTCTGAAAATAAAAGGCCCAGAGGCTCATCAGCTGGCTCTGTGCTCACTCTGAGCGGAACTTTTCCAGAGGCAACATTGCTGAATGCTTTTTATTCTGCACTCTTGTGACCTTTAGCGGCTCGCTGGGTTCTCCAGCAGAATGCGATGAATGCAGCTGCAGGCTGAGCGCCAGCTTGTGGCTTTTCCAAGGGAGAATTCCCTGTCCTCGGGAACGGCTCATCCTGTCAGGCTGTGGGGGCTGTGGTGATAGCCGTGCAGATTGTGAGTTGTGGAATGTGCTGGAAGACGTTTATACCAGTCATTGTCAGCAATGCTACTCTTTACATTCATTTTTACAAGGAAATCCAGGGGTTGGTTAATAATTTATAATTTAAAGGACATCTTCTCTGCTTCTACTCTTGTCCCTCTGTGCATAGGATCCCCTCTGTGCCTGGAGCTCACATTCCACGTACTCAAGATGGAATTTGCTGCCTGAATGCAGCTTCTAAGTCCAAGCTGCCACACTTCTGAAGCTCAGTTGATAGTTGTTTCTCAGATAGGGTGTTTGGTGTTTGATGTGATGCTCTGGGGGCTCATTGTGGGTGTTTTTATCCCCCAACAGGTGAGGAGGAGCAGTTTGATATGGACATCTAGAGCATCTGCCCCGAGAGTGCTTATCCATCCGAGAACCAGGACCTTGTCATGAGGATTCCGACCAGCCAGGCTTCAAAGTAGCTCATGCCTTGAGTGCCTTCCTGCTTCCTGGGGAAGGCAGCCTCTTCCCTCCGAGAACAGAGCGCGGCCTGTTCCGTGGGCTGAGCCTCAGCCTCTCTGGGGATGCCAGTGCCAAGCGCAGCCCCTGCTGCTGATGGGCCTTGGAGTGCCGGAGCAGACACTCTCACCGATGGGTTTTGTTTCCAGTTTTGTGCTTTTAATCATTTTAATACTGAAAAAGTTACAGGAAATGCAATATAAGGGAAAAATAAAAATCATTTGAGTCTCCTGATGCGGAGATGAATGCAATAAACACGGTGTCTGTCCTGTATTAGTCCTGGCAGGGAATTACTGACTTGTAGCAAACCCGTTGGCTGGAGATAAACTGTGCTTTGAGTCTCCCTTAAAGACAGAGGCTGAGAGGCCTTGAGCTCTCTTGTCAATACATAGTGAGGTGGGTGTTGGTCTCTGCTCTCAAGTAACAAGTGATGCAATGAGAGGAAACAGCCTCAGGTTGCACCGGGGAGGGGGTTGGATTGGATATTGGGAAAAATTCCTTTACTGATGGAGAGGAGAAGACTTCGACCAGGCTGCCCAGGGCAGGGGGGGAGTCTCTGTCTTGTGGGGGAGGAAACAAACACATGTAGAGGTGGCACTTCAGGACGTGGTTTAGCAGTCACAGTGGGGTTGGAGTGGGTGAGCCTCTTCCAACCTCAGTGATTCTATGATTCTGTTTAAAAAAATATTGAAGGACAGATAGTCTAACACAAAACTGTGCCCTCTGCTACGGAGTGTCTCTTACCACTCTAGAGGCGCTGCCTGTCGTGGTATCATGAGGTGTTGAGGCATCCTCAAAGGAGGAGGACGCGTATTAGGACATGACCTGGACCTCAGACTTCCTAAAAGACAATGTGAGCCTGTTCAAATCAGCTGTGGGAGATAGTATTTAAATATCTGCTAATTAAGGAGGGGATTGTGACATTATGATAGGCAAACCTTTACTAATGAGTAACAGAAGAAAGGGAGACAAAGCAATTGCTGCTGATAAACCTGTGGGGTTTTTTTAAGATAAGATGAAGTGTTTCTCCGAGTCCTTAATGGGAGGAGATCCCAATTTATTGCCCTCGGGTTTCGCTTTATCAGTGTTGCAGCTGCTGGGCTGGTTCTGAGCTGTGTTGGGAGAGAAGCTGTTGTGCTGTGGCCTCCACTGGCTTCTCTCTCCTGCTGAATTAATATTTCCAGGTACAAACAGTGCAGCTGCTGGGCTGGTTCTGAGCTGTGTTGGGAGAGAAGCTGTTGTGCTGTGGCCTCCACTGGCTTCTCTCTCCTGCTGAATTAATATTTCCAGGTACAAACAGTGCAGCTGCTGGGCTGGTTCTGAGCTATGTTGGGAGAGAAGCTGTTGTGCTGTGATCTCCACTGGCTTCTCTCTCCTGCTCAATATTTCCAGGTACAAACAGCACTGCTGAGGATGCTGTGTTCCCAGCCCAGGACCACAGGCCCAATCCTAGGACTGTGGTTTGCAAGGAGCCGTGAGATCCAGCCCTTGCTCTGCCCCTGTTCCCTTTGCCAGGGGACGCGGTGCCAGTGGCCCTGGGTGACCCGACTGGCAGAGCTGCCCTGAGCCCCTCGGAGTCTCCACTGTGGGGCTGCACATCCAGGCAGCAACAAGGGGAGAAACAAGAACATTTCTTGGAAGAACATTTGACATGGTTTAGTGTTTGATAGGAATGGTCGGGGACATGGTTTAGTGTTTGATAGGAATGGTCGGGGACATGGTTTAGTGTTTGATAGGAATGGTCGGGGACATGGTTTAGTGTTTGATAGGAATGGCTGGGAACATGGTTTAGTGTTTGATAGGAATGGTTGGACTCAATGATCTGATGGGTCTCTTCCAACCTGGTGATTCTATGATTTCAGCCTAGCTTCTGATTTTGCTCTGAGTTTCTGCTCAGGTGTGAACGGGAACCTCGTCCTGTTGGGTTTTTACGGCTTTCCGAAAGCGGCTGTTAGTATTTTCAGAGCGGGTGTCAGCTCCCGCAAACAAGGCTTTCAAATCCCCTTCCCTCCCACACCCTGCTGGAGGGTAACAAGTGTTTAAGTGTGAAGTATTTTGTCCGTGCCCGTGACAGCTTCGCATCTGTATCTGCCTGCTTATGCAGATCCGGGGCGAGCATCAAAGCGCCAGGTGCCTCTGCCGGCGATTCATAGCCGATAATCCTGAGCAAGGGCGAGCACCCTGCCAAGCACCTGGCCAGGTGCGAGAGGGCTCAGTCAGGGTCGGAGCTCCTGCTGGCTTCCCGGTGCAGGGCCCTGGGGCCATGGGCACGTCAGCAAGAAGATGCAGTGACCTGGTGCAATTTGGCCTGTGCCTTCACTGCCTCCATCCCTGGTGTGGGACCACACAGCCAGCACCCCCTGCTCCTTTCCTTCACAGTTCACCTCCATCCCTTACACCCCCAGACAGTGCTGCATCCATCATAGAATCATAGAATCACCAGGTTGGAAGAGACCCACCGGATCATCAAGTCCAACCATTCCCACCAATTGGGTCCAAACCCAATTCCCATGGGTGCTTTGGATTTGTCTCCTGCACACACTGGGCCCCTCACCACAAGAAGGATGTTGAGGCTCTGGAGTGAGTCCAGAGAAGAGCAACGAAGCTGGGGAAGGGGCTGGAGAAGAAGAGGAGCGGCTGAGAGAGCTGGGGGTGTTTATCCTGGAGAAGAGGAGGCTGAGAGGAGACCTCATTACTCTCTACAACTACGTGAAAGGAGGTTGTGGAGAGGAGGGAGCTGGGCTCTTCTCCCAAGGGACAGGGGACAGGACGAGAGGGAATGGCCTCAAGCTCCACCAGGGGAGGGTCAGGCTGGACATTAAGAAAATCTTTTTCCCGGAAAGGGTCATTGGGCAGTGTCAGAGGCTGCCCAGAGAGACAGTTGAGTCACATTCCCTGGAGGGGTTTAAGGGACAGGTGGACGAGGTCCTGAGGGACATGGTTTAGTGTTTGATAGGAATGGTTGGACTCGATGATCCGATGGGTCTCTTCCAACCTGGTTGTTCTATGATTCATGCTCCAATCTTGCCTAATCCATGCAAGGAGCAGCTCAGCATTTCCAGGGCAGCTCCTACTCCCCAGGGTTTGTTCCTCATCTGGCACTCGCACCAACAGGCTGGGAGCTGCTTTTGGTGCGGGAGGGGAGCAGCCGTGGGTGGCTGCCTCGCACAGCTGGGATGCTCCGGGGAGGTCTGAGGGACAAGTGTTACCCTTGTCTTGCATTTTGTGTCCCTGCCCCTTTCCATCTCCAGCAGGTCAGAGCAGCAGCAGCGCCTGCATCCTGCTCCATGTCCTGGTCATGGGACAAACAGCTCTCGCCTGACCCAGCACGCGCCTCCATCCACCACTTGTACAAATATCACCTTGGGCCTTCGATAAGCCCTGCGCTCTCTTTGCTCTCACTCTCTCTTTCCTCACGTGTCCAAAGTAAACGGTGCCTGTCGTCCCTCCTGGCACCCAGGCAGGTGGTGGCCGCCACTCGTGGCTGTTGCTGGCAGCCACTGCCTGTGGTGGGGAGAGAGCGACTGGGCTGCAGGGTGAGGGGAGCTGGGAGGAAGGCAGGGTGGCAGCTCCTCATAGAATCACAGAATCATAGAACAATCAGGTTGGAAGAGACCCATCGGATCATCGAGTCCAACCATTCCCAGCTGGGCAGTGTGATAGGACGATAGGAACTGGCCTTGAGTTGCGCCTCGAAAGGGTTAGGTTGGAAATGAGGGGAGATTTCTTTACTGAGAGAGCAGTGAAGCACTGGACCAAGCTGCCCAGGGCAGTGGTGGAGTCTCCATCCCTGGAGGGATGCAGAGAACATTAAGAAGGATGTTAAGGCTCTGGAGCAAGTCCAGAGAAGAGCGACGAGGCTGGTGAAGGGGCTGGAGAACAGAACCTATGAGGAGCGGCTGAGAGAGCTGGGGGGGGGGGTTATCCTGGAGAAGAGGAGGCTGAGAGGAGACCTCATTACTCTCTACAACTACCTGAAAGGAGGTTGTGGAGAGGAGGGAGCTGGGCTCTTCTCCCAAGGGACAGGGGACAGGACAAGAGGGAATGGCCTCAAGCTCCACCAGGGGAGATTTAGGCTGGAGATTAGGAGGAAGTTTTTCACACAGAGGGTCATTGGGCATTGGAATAGGCTGCCCAGGGAGGTGGTTGATTCCCCTTCCCTGGAGGTGTTTAAGGGACGGGTAGATGAGGTCTTGAGGGACTTGGTTTAGTGTTTGACAGGAATGGTTGGACTAGAAGATCCGATGGGTCCCTTCCAACCTGGTTGTTCTATGATTCTATGTGCCCCTACCCAACTGCCTCTGGCCCCGGGATGCTCGGGGTCCCTGTCGAGGGACCAGGAGCTGGGGCCTGCAATGCCAGCAGGGCAGGACCCCCATGTCAGGCAGGGTCACAGGCTCTACCTGTCCCCCAGATTTATTATCCTGGGTGTCTGGGATTCCCTGGGTCCCACAGGGATGTGTATTGGGGCTGGAGAAGGACCAGGCAGAGCTCTCCCTGCGCAGAGATTAGGTCCAGCCCCGCAAACCCGATGGGGCTTTATTGTCACCAGCCACACTTTGATGTTTTCCTTACGGCCCTGGAATCCCAGCTTTTATTTTTCCACCCGGTTCTTCCCAGGGAAGATGGGAAAACTTTTGAACCCGCTGCTGGGTGACGGAGGGGCAGAGGTCGCCGAGATACGTCTGCGGCGCTGGGCGAGGGGCTGGGGGGGGCGTGGGAGAGAGTGGGACCCCCCGGCTTTGCCGCCACAGTGACAAGAGTTTGGGAAAGGGAGGAAAGGGCCAAAACAAAAAAAAAAAAGAAAGATAAAAATGAAATGGGTTTGATCAAGGGCCCAGATCACCAGATTTGCGTGCGCATTTGCCTCCTGCCAAGGGTGGCCCCACGCCTCCCCTTGACAGCTCCTGCAAATGACCCTCTAATGACGGGATGGGCACAGTGTGAAGCGCTGGGGTGAGATGTGAGCGGCCCAGGGGAGGGTCTGCACAGGGGGAACCAGACACGCTTTGTTTATCCGCCGCCTCCGATGTGGATTGGGGATCATCAGCCTGGGCTGGGATGTGGAGTGGGGGCTGCTGCTGCCAGGAGGGGAGGGATGGGGTTGGATAGGGAGGGAGGGATGGGGAGAGCCCGCGTCCCACACGGCCACCCAGGGCACCCGCTGGTCCCCACCCGTGTGGTGTGTCCTCATCCACAGAATCATAGAATCATCAGGTTGGAAGAGACCCACCGGATCATCGAGTCCAACCATTCCCATCAAACACAAAACCAGGCCTCTTGTATGTCTTAATCGTAGAATCATAGAATCACCAGGTTGGAAGAGACCCACCAGATCATCGAGTCCAACCATTCCCATCAATCTCTAACCCATGTCCCTCAGCACCTCGTCCCATGGCTGTGACAGGGGACAGCGGTGGCCCTGGGGGAGCCCTGGTCAATCTAGGGGATGCCCTGGGATGAGTGTCCCTTCTGGACTGGCACACAGGGCACAGCGTCCCCAGGGGCACTCGGGACCCCTGAGCATCGCCTGCTCCCAACCCTGTGAATGTGGGAACCCAGAGAGAGAGGAACCTGCACCAAGAGCTCTCCTGGCTTAAAATCACGGCTCTTAGGGAACGTGCCCCTTCCCCTTATCTCCACAGGGTAAATAAAGGGGGAAAATCCCCTTATCCCTTCCCCTCAAAGGCTGCAGGTGCTTCCCAGTTTGCTCTTGAGCAAACCCCATCAGGGTGGGAACAGCCTCTTGGTTATCTCGCACCAGCTTTCCCATTCCCACGGCTGTTGAGCAACTTCTGCAGCATTCCAGGGGCTCCCTCTGCCCTGGCCAGGTCGGGCAGCAGCCCATGTGCTCCAGATTTCTATGATTCTGTGATTCTATAATTCCATGATTCTATGATTCTGTGATTCTATAATTCCATGATTCTATGATTCTGTGATTCAGATGTCGCAGCTCTCTGGCAAAACCAGCAACACCAGGAGGGAACGAAACCAAAGACGATGCCAGGGCAGTGGATGCCCAGGGAGCTGGAGGGAATCGCACCCTCCAAAATAACTCGACAGCACAAACGGGTTGTTGAAATGATGAGAATCATCTACTGCGCATTGTTAATAGTTATGATTTATTGGTGACTTACACAGCCATGACCTTTCCACTGCCGCCCCATCCAGTGAGGGGTTGGGAAAGCTTTGAGCAAAGCCGTGGAAAGCAAAACCTTCTTTTACAGAGGAAAGCAGCACATGAGCCGAGATGTTCAGGGCAGGAGGGACGTCTTGGGGGATGCTCAGAGCCTCTGACATCGACCATGGGGGATGCCTTAGTGCCAGCCCAAGCAAAACCTCTCTGGCTCCTGGTGAACAGATGATGCTTTGGAGAGGGACGCGGGAGCCCCAGGTCCGTCCTTTGCAACATTCCGTGTGTGATCCTGGGCAAGGAGGCTAAGGAGGAGGTTTTTCACAGAAAGGGTCATTGGGCATTGGAATAGGCTGCCCAGGGAGGGGGTTGATTCCCCTTCCCTGGAGGTGTTTAAGGCACAGGTAGATGAGGTGCTGAGGGACATGGGTTAGTGTTTGATAGGAATGGTTGGACTAGAAGATCCGATGGGTCCCTTCCAACCTGGTTGTTCTGTGATTCTGTGATTCTGTGATGGAGATCACTGCCCCCCTGCCTGCCACCTCCTCCCTGGATGGCTCAGGGAACCCCTGTCCCGCGTGGCCTTCAGGCTAACACATTGACTTGTCTTACCTGTAATAGAAATCTGATAGAGTTTTAATAGAGATAGAACTGAAATCTGAAGAGAAATGCCAAAACCCTGGGGCAGATTGAAAATCCCATCATTTGGGTTGCTCAGCGTGGCCAGACACGCCATGTGGCGCCCACCAAGAGCCAGTGGCTCCGGTGACACCCATCACTGGCACAGGGAGCACGTCGTGGGCAGCATTTTTCCCAGAAAGGGTCATTGGGCATTGGAATAGGCTGCCCTGGGAGGTGGTTGAGTCACCTTCCTTGGAGGTGTTTAAGGGATGGGTGGATGAGGTCTTGAGGGACTTGGTTTAGTGTTAGATAGGAATGGTTGGACTAGGAGATCCTATGGGTCTCTTCCAACCTGGTTGTTCTATGATTCTATGATTCTGTGTGGTGGCTGGAGCGTTGCTGCTGTGGCTCCAGCCCTGCGCCCCAGCTCCTTGCTCTGCAGAGCTGCTCTGCTCCAGCTGCCAGCACCGCGGCTCCCGGCTCAACGCGGCCATCGCACACCCAGCGTCCCTGCAGCACAGCCCCGCGACACTGCCGACACCGGGCACTCCCCTCCTTCTCCCCTGGCACACGGACGGGTGGGACCCGGGAGTACTGGGGCTCCGCGATGCCCCGGTCTGCGCCTCGGTGGTGGCTCGAGCCGCCAGTCCTCGAGCAGCCTCTGTCCCAGCAGGGGCTGAGCTGCCCTCAGTTGCAGCCGCACTCCTCGATGATCATGTCCTCGTGGTGGCGGACGACGATCTCGCCCTTCTCGTAGTAGAGCATGGAGAGGGGGCTCATCCTGACCGGGGAGCAGGCCGGGCAGGGCACCTGGTTGGGCTTGTAGAGCTGCAGCAAACTCTGTGGGGAGACAGGGAAGGGCAAAGCGTCACCCGCTGTGGCAGCCGGAGAGGTTGGGGACGCGTGGGGGGAGAGGAGGCAGCGACCCCCAACTTACCTGGATGTAGGCGTGGTTGGTGGGCTTGAAGGTCTCGTCCACGGGCGACGGGCACAGCCCCTCGCAGCGGTAGGCGTTGTACTTCTTGGGGTAGACTATCCAGCTGCCCCAACCCGTCTGCTCGAAATCCACCATCATGTCCACCCTCCTGCACAGGGACCTGCCCTCGTCCCCTGGGGTGGCGGCGGCGGCGGCTTCGCTCGCCTTGATCCGTTGCTTCTCCTTCTTGTTCCTGCGCTGCCTGCGCGTCCCCAGGCCCTGGGAGCCGCTCTCACGCATGACGTGCTTGGAGGTCTCGGCCGTCCTGATGAGGCTGTGCTCTCCCGGAGACTTGTCCCTGGAGAAGACCAGCAGGACGACTCCATCGGTGGTGTCCTGGGTCGGGGCTGGGTCCCCGCGGCCGGTGGCACTGGCGACGGGCGAGTGCGATGAGGTGGTGGTTGCCAGACTTGCCTCCCGCTGCTCCCTTCCCCTGGGCCCACGATGCTCGGGGAGCGCGTCTTGGTGCAGCCACGAGCGGAGCAGGTTGGTGACCTCGAAGACGTTCCACGACGCTTGGGTGGACGCGGGGCTGCCGGTGACCGTGCCCAGGAGGAGCTGGTGGGCGCAGGGCCCACCTCCCCAGCACCTGCGCCGCCGGCTGTGGTAGATGTCCAGGGAGACGTCGTGGGACGCGGGGAGCCCGGGAAGGTGGACGCGGAGCTCGGCCAGGCTCACCTCCTGGCTGCTGGACAGGGAGGACATGTCGAAGGAGAGAGACCAGCGTGAGCCGTTCTGCACGGAACCTGAAACACAAGCGCACGGTGAGGGCACCGATGGCTTTGCCAAGGGATCGGCAGACGGATCAGCCCTGAGAGCAGCAGAAGGAATGGAGAATATCGGTCCCAAGGAGCGGGAGGCTTGGGGACAGCGGCTCTCTAGGGACAGGGATGCTTAGGGAAAGGGATGGTGACAGGAGAGGGATGCTCAGCGATGGGGACTGTGCTGAGGACAGGGATAATGGGGAGGGGGAGGAGGACAGGGATGGTGAGGGTCCCAGGATAGGGATACTGGGGATGGGGATAAGGACAGGGATGCTGGGGATGGGGAGGGTCCTGGGACAGGGATGCTGGGGATGGGGATGGGGACAGGGATGCTGGGGATGGTGAGGGTCCTGGGACGAGGACAAGGGATGCTGAGGATGGTGAGGGTCCTGGGACAGGGATGCTGGGGATGGGGATGAGGACAGGGATGCTGGGGATGGTGAGGGTCCCGAGACAGGATGCTGGGGATGGGGATGAGGACAGGGATGCTGGGGACAGTGAAGGTCCCAGGACAGGGATGCTGGGGACAGGGAGGGTCCCAGGACAGGGATGCTGGGGACAGGGAGGGTCCCAGGACAGGGATGCTGGGGACAGTGAAGGTCCCAGGACAGGGATGCTGGGGATGGTGAGGGTCCCAGGACAGGGATGCTGGGGACAGTGAAGGTCCCAGGACAGGGATGCTGGGGATGGTGAGGGTCCCAGGACAGGGATGCTGGGGACGGTGAGGGTCCTGGGACAGGGATGCTGGGGATGGTGGAGGTCCTGGGGACTGGGTTGGTTCTAGGACAGGGATGCTCAGGGACAGTGAGGGTCCCGGGGCAGGGATGCTGGGGATGGGGATGAGGATAGGGATGCTGGGGACAGGGAGGGTCCCAGGACAGGGATGCTGGGGATGGGGATGAGGACAGGGATGCTGGAGATGGTGAGGGTCCTGGGACAGGGATGCTGGGGATAGTGGAGGTCCTGGGGACTGGGCTGGTTCTAGGACAGGGATGCTCAGGGACAGTGAGGGTCCTGGAAGAGGGATGCTGAGGATGGGGATGAGGACAGGGATGCTGGGGACAGTGAGGGTCCCAGGAGAGGGATACTGGGGAGGGGGATGAGGACAGGGATTCTGGGACCAGTGAGGGTCCTGGGACAGGGATGCTGGGGATAGTCAGGGTCCTGGGACAGGGATGCTGGGACCAGTGAGGGTCCCGGGACAGGGATGCTGGGGATGGTGGAGGTCCTGGGGACCGGGCTGGTTGTAGGACAGGGATGCTCAGGGACAGGGATGCCGGGGAGGGTCCCGGGGCAGGGATGCCCGGAGCCGGTGCGGGTCCCCGAGGCTGCAGCCCCACTCACTCACTCACTCACTCACTCTCTCACTCACTCAGTCACTTACCGTGGGGGGAGAGGCTGAGGGCGGCGGCGGCGGCGGCTCGGAGCGGGGCGGGGGGGGAGCGGAGCAGCTGCAGCATCAGTGCCGGACAGCGAGGGGAGGGCACCGGCACCCGGGGGGATGCGGGGAGGGATGCGGGGGATGCAGGAGAGGATGCGGGGGATGCAGGGAGGGATGCGGGGGGGGATGCGGGGGCTCCCAGGGGGTGCGCGGGGTTAGGGGAGCATCTCGGGCAGAGCAGGGCGAGCAGGCAGAGCGCCAGGGAGGTCTCGGGGGGCAGCGGGACCCGCATGGCTGCAGAGGACACCGGCAGCAGCGCTATTTGTAGGGCAGCCCCGAGCGCCGCCCCAGCCCCTTCCTCAGCCCAGTCCCTATCGCCGCCCTCCGCCCCACGGCTGCCCCCCCCCCCCCCTCCCATTGCCAGCTGCCCCCTGACGCACTCCTCCCCAGCCCTCCCTCCCAGCCCTCTCCAGCACTGACTCAGCCCTCCCCATCTCCATCCCCATCCCCATCCCCATCCCCATCCCCATCTCCAACCCAATCCCCATCTCCATCTCCATCTCCATCTCCATCCCAAACCCCATCTCCATCCCAAACCCCATCTCCATCCCCATCCCCATCCCCATCTCCATCCCCATCTCCATCTCCATCTCCATCTCCATCCTCATCCTCATCTCCATCCCAATCCCCATCTCCATCTCTATCCCCCACCCTCCCCACCTCCACCTACATCTCCATCTACAGACTGGGAGAAGCCTGGCTGGAAAACTGCCAGGAGGAGAGGGACCTGGGGCTGTTGGGACAGCGACTGACCATGAGGCAGCAGTGTGCCCAGGTGGCCAAGAAGGCCAAGGGCATCCTGGCTTGGATCAGAAATGGTGTGACCAGCAGGGCCAGGGAGGTGATTCTCCCTCTGGACTCAGCACTGGTGAGGCTGCTCCTTGAATCCTGTGTTGAGTTGTGGGCCCCTGAGCACAAGAAGGATGTTGAGGCTCTGGAGAGAGTCCAGAGAAGAGCCACGAAGCTGGTGAAGGGGCTGGAGAACAGGCCCTATGAGGAGTGTCTGAGAGAGCTGGGGGGGTTTATCCTGGAGAACAGGAGGCTGAGAGGAGACCTCATTGCTCTCTACAACTACCTGAGAGGAGGTTGTAGAGAGGAGGGAGCTGGGCTCTTCTGCCAAGGGACAGGGGACAGGACAAGAGGGAATGGCCTCAAGCTCCACCAGGGGAGATTTAGACTAGAGATTAGGAGGAAGTTTTTCACAGAAAGGGTCATTGGGCATTGGAATAGGCTGCCCAGGGAGGGGGTTGATTCCCCTTCCCTGGAGGTGTTTAAGGGACGGGTGGATGAGGTGCTGAGGGACTTGGGTTAGTGTTTGATGGGAATGGTTGGACTAGAAGATCCGATGGGTCTCTTCCAACCTGGTTGTTCTATGATTCTATCTCAATCTCCCACCATCTCCATCTCCAGCTGGACACCCCGTGGGGACACTGTTGCCAGCCCCGGCCCAGCTGTCCCCGAGGTGTGAGGAGCAGGAGGGTTCCTGCTGCTGCCCTCCCAGCGAGAGGCTTTGGCAGCTGCTCCTCTCAGGGGGCAAACAGGCTAAACCTTCCTACGGGACCCCCGGCACGGGGCTGGTGGCCTGGGAAGGCTCTGGGCACCGGGAGGAAAGAATTCTTCACAGAAAGGGTCATTGGGCTTTGGGACAGGCTGCCCAGGGAGGGGGTTGAGTCACCTTCCCTGGAAAGGTTTAAGGGACAGGTGAATGAGGTGCTGAGGGACATGGGTTAGTGATTGATGGGAATGGTTGGACTCGATGATCCGGTGGGTCTCTTCCGTCATTGCGGTCCCGATGACGTCACGGTGGGGGTGGTGACGTCACGACGGGGCACCCCCGGTGCAGTTCCAGCCACCGCCAGCAGGAGGCGCCGCTCCACCCCGCTCGCCCCTCGTTCCC